>JACEVL010000826.1:0-285000 GCA_020284085.1 Aporrectodea caliginosa | reverse complement strand
GCTTGTGATTTTAGGTTTCGTTATTAAATGCCAAATTAGGCTTTCAGCAAGAATAGAAATTACGGCTATTATAGTATTAACTATAGTAAGAAATCTTATACTTCAATCAAAGCTTAATAATTATCTAAGGTCGCTTCAGTCATTATCGTCGTTTTGTCATCGACATTGCTGTTATTATTATCGTAGCACTTTATTTGTAGCTATTATCATAGGCCTACAATCCCTACATGTATTATAATAATAATTCATAAGTCGCTGGTTGTCTGTCCTGTATTGAGACGCGAGCAGCTCCGTTGGGAAATCATTTACGCGCGAAACTTTTCGGGTGTTTTACCGTGTGTATGTTTTCTACAAGGAAATATCCCGGCTCATCCAAAATATCCTAGATCATGAAATTCACGCAGTTGTGTAACAATTTCTAGAACTATTAATATTACAAGTTACCGAGGGAGAATATCATAGGCAGACATGTCTGGACGTGTCGTTTTTCCATTCAAACATTGATGACTAACCAGAAGGCCTTTCAGACAATCCTTATTTATAGAGAGTTACATGTACATAAGAACGTGGAATAGGTTTAGCATATGCGCTTTATTGAGTGCATGCGTGCAAAACCTAAGGTATTTTTTTCTTTGTTCCATATTACATCCGTGATGCAACACGGTGGTATAACGTACCTTAGGCTTGACTTTGTAATGTGATGGTGGTGTCCAATCAGTGCAATTACTACCACTTCTAAAAGTGGCAGTGACGGTCATCATAACTTTTTGACACTGTGCTGAAATATTTTTTGACATAACATCGTGATTTTGGTTTTGAAGTAAGTTCAAGCAGCGACAATTAACGGCGGTCCATATCCTGCATGTTTAACTATCACCATATGCTGTTAGAGTAGCTATGCTACCTTCCTTCGAGTTAGCGTTATACTTACTGTTTAGGCCTATGCTGCATAAATCGGTGACGTCTTCTATATTTTTTGTTGACAGTATCAGATCAAGTGCGTATTAAATCTCGGAAGAGAATCTGATGTGAGGGTGAAAGGAAGAGGAGGAAGGAATGGGGGAATTATTGGTCACCAGCACTATGTCGGACAAAGTTACGCCACTGGGTGTAACCGATAGCGCTTGCGGTCTATAATAAACAACAGATGGCGAGACCTGTGAATGAACCCTGTGTAAGTGTAACAACACCAGAGAAGTTATTCGTCTCTGCCACTAAGCAATAGGCCTGGCCCTATAATAATTCGAAAGTGGCCTCAACTGCAAAGTTAACGGAAAGTCCTGCTGCAGCAGCTGTGCAGGACTCACCGGCCAGCATGCTCACATGGCGCCCTGATATAGGACGCATATTCCTGTATGGAACCCGTATAGAGCCCATATGCTTATTGCTTATGCCCATGGAAATGCTGGCAGGATAGGTATTCGTCAATTCACGGTTAAAGGACCTAAATATAATAATTGTAGAACAGGAAATGAACGTACGCCTCTCCTACGTTCCATTAAGTAAAGCTCCCAAGACCAAATATTCGTAGCCAAACAGGCGAAATTCACCTAAAGAGAAACTGAAAACCGGAAAAGTTCAGAAATAGCTATTTATATAACCTTTAAAACCACAGGCATAAGCCTACTACATAGTCTATAGGCCTACCGTACTTTATCAGCGTTCGAACCAAGGGCAAAGTCTAAGATCTCTTCTCTTAAGTGTAGCTAGTTTTAATAAGTAGTAGACCTAAACCTGATCAAGTTATCATGTTGAATGAAACTAAACAGCTATAGTTTAACTTCATGTGACTGATTTGTGTATTTGGTTGCTTGTTTCTTATACCCAGGTTGAATTCTATAGCGGTAATGTAGGCAGTGAATAGATTAGGCCTACATCTTATATAAACGCGCTTATGATATGCAGAAGGGCATAGTGAATGAAGTAGGCTATGTAGGTCACCTATTTTGGTAACAATAAATGATTGTGCTGAATGGCTATAGACTCTACAAAGACTCAACATTATGCCCCATCTGCACCTTAATGGTGCTTGTGTATCGATTAATGTTTGTGCTTACAACTTTGCTTCTTAATAGCAGGCTAATTCATTAGCCTACCTCCAATGTAAGGTAGTATAACTTTTGCGCGATAGACAGTTCGGCATATAATGATAATCTTTTCATTTCGCCAGACTTAAAGGAACTACACAGTTGTTATGTTCCTTGAAACGCACGCTAATAATTATTATATCAGACGCAAGTAACTGATTAAATCTAACTATCGTTTTTTTCGCTAGAGGTAAGAGCTGCTGTCTTCATAATGTTTGTCATCGCAATCGTAATCCCCAAACTTCTGAAGGCTGTTTGTTTGTGTGTTTGCACGCGTGTAAGCCAATTAGGCCTATTTTGTAGATTTAGTAAATCCGGACCTCTACCGCCCTTGTAACGGCTTCTAACCATAGTCCCAGCTTCTAACGGCATGGTTGTGTTATGGCGCCATAAAAATTGTCGTTATTATTATTATTATTATTATTATTATTATTATTATTATTATTATTATTATTATTATTATTATTATTATTATTATTATTATTATTATTATTATTATTATTATTATTATTATTATTATTATTATTATTATTATTATTATTATTATTATTATTATTATTATTATTATTATTATTATTATTATTATTATTATTATTATTATTATTATTATTAGCTCTATGTATGTATGTATGTATGTATGTATGTATGTATGTACGTTACGGTAAAATAACAAAAGTTGGAAATGTTTAGCTCCACAAGGCTGCCCTTGTTACACATGAAAATATAACCCTGTATGCAAAAATTTGGACATATTGAACTATGTTTAGAGGTCGCGCCTTTTGCATACTTTTACACTATATAGTATGAAACGTCAAAAGACATGTATCATTTTGAATTTCAAGGCAGTTATTATTTTGAACGTTGAACAGCCTAATAAAAATATATATTGCAGTGTTACTGCTTAGTCAGAGTGCATTAAATGCAAATAATTTGTAATGCAATATAATTTTTTACTATGAAAGTAGTTTTCCAGTCTGCATAAATAACCGTCATTGAAGTGCCGGAAAACCGAAAACCGCGATTACTTCATTTTGCTCTTGTCGGAAAAGAAATCATTGATTGTGTGATGACTGGAGACAAGTTGCAGCAGGTATTGTTTCTGTGACTCATCCTTAGTACTGTTACGTGACAGAATTAACCAATTTCAACAATTATTGGCTGAGATCTGATCATTTTTCTCCGATTTTTGTTAGATTTTGTTTCTTATGCCCTTGAAATGACCTTTGAACGACTCTGAATTTAGTATTTATATTTTAATCAAAATATAGCTTCATATCGAGATAAATAAACAGTAAAAAGTTCATCTAAATTGGACCCCTCATTAATTTGTTGTGATAAAAGAGTAAATCGACAATGGACCCAAGTTCCAAAACCCAAGCATGCGGTTTTTGCGATTTCTACAAAAAAGTGTCAAAATGGCGCGACCTCTAAACATGCTCAGATCTCTTCAGATTTTTCACCACATAGTCTTCTTGTCAAGTGGAACAAGGGCAGCCTTGTGGAGCAGCATGTTTCAACAAAAAAAAGAAATTTCCCCGTGTAAGTTTGGGCCACACTAATGTACGTATGTATGTATGCCTGTATGACAGTGTATGTATAGCTGAGAAATATAACATTAGGACTTATCACATTATCACTAAAATTTATCCTTGGAGTAGCTTCGCAATTTCAAGCAAGAGATTTTAGATGCAAATTTGAAGCCTCATTTACAACTGATTAATTTGAATTCATTATAGCAGCAATTAAAACAAATGCATAGTAGTCTTTACTGTTCAGAACCATGAGCAGTTTAGACTTCGTTTAATCTGTTGATCTATTATTACTTACAGTCTCTCCTCTTCCTCTCTCCCTCTGTCTCTGTCTCTGCCTCTGCCTCTGCCTCTGTATCTTTCTCTGTCTGTGTGTCTCATCTCTGTCTGTCTCTCTCTGTCTCTGCTCTGTCTCGTCTCTGTCTGTCTGTCTCTCTGTCTCTGTCTGTCTCTGTCTTGTCTGCTGTTCCTGTCTCTGTCTGTCTCTGTCTGTCTCTCTGTCTGCCGTTCTGCCTGCTGGGCTATTCCTCTTCTCTCAGCTCTCTCTCTCTCTCTCTCCCTCTCTCTCCTCCCTTCTCTCTCTCTCTCTCTCTCTCTCTCTCCTCTCTCTCTCTCTCTGTATGGTTGAGGTCCAGGCTTCTAACCTCTGCGGCCAGCTATGCCATACCCTAATGACAATAATATTTCTTATTGGTCACACAGTCTGTCACTGAAGGCGCAGAATATCAGTAGAAATATGAAGTTGTATCAGCACTGAATTAGCGTTAATACTATCTCATATCTAAGTGCGCCCTATATTTAGTTACTCGCAACTTTGGAGTCACCTTTGACAATATCGTAGTCTAATAGTTATAAGGTGCTGAGCTGTCAATCGAAAGATCTGGCATTTAGAACTTTAGATTCTCGCCAGAGCAGACGTTTTGCGAGATTTGTGCTCTACTTACACCGCACACCAAAGTTAGTTATAGTAGGACTATAATAGCGGGTACAGTGACCACACATTGTCAGTGGAGAGATCATGCTGCGTTGGACAGGACAGACGGGGAACGGACATTATCCCCTGACATATCCCCCAGACAAAATCCCCCGGACAAAATCCCCCAAGCTAGGACACAATACCCCCATTCTACCATATAATCGTATAATATTCTTGATTCCACTGGATAAGTTTATTTTAATAGTCTGCCCAAAATTGTCAAAAATTGTTACAAGCAGCAGCAAAATGATGAAAATTATTGTTGGCCAAAATGGAAGTTTGATTGGTTGATTAAACTAATTCTAATTAATATATAATTATTTCCGTAAATAGAAGCTGGATTGATTAAACTAAGTCTTTTTTTCAATAGAAGCTGGATCTATTAATTTCTTTGCTTAAATAGAAGTGGGATTGACGAAAATAATTCTTGCCTAAATACAGCATGAATTGATGAAAACATTCTTGGTTAAATACATTTACAAGTCTTTCAGTTAACAACTGAACGACATTAATCATGCATTGATAATCATGCATTGATGTTACTTGTTGCGTCTTGACAGCAAGTTATGAAATAAACGAAAACTACAATACAATACAATTAACACGTCTTAACTTTAAATCTAAGCTCATATGGCACTAGCAAGTCTTCACTTTATAATTGAATAACCGATTGACACCAACAAGTCTTAACTTTCGAACTGAATGACGCTAACAAGTCTGAAGTTTAGGCCTACACCTGAATGACATAGCGAACAAAAACAGGGCAATTAAGGTTCATCAATGACCCATCAATGGGGAGGGGATTTTGTCCGGGAGCTTTTGTCCGAGGGGGTTTTGTCCGAATGGGATTATGTCCGGTGGGATAACGTCCTACGCTCAGGACAGAACACCCGCCTACAGTGGCGTAACTAGGGGTTCGTGCGCCGTAACTAGGGGTTCGTGCGCCCGGGGGCATGAATTTTCTGAAATTTTTTTTCTTAGTTCCGCCACAATATTCTGATGACCTTTTTTTGTCAGAAGCCTCATTTTGCGCCTCCCCTACGCCCGCGCCCCTACCAGACTCATACATAATAGTTACTTTGTTGTACTTTTTAGCTATTCTTGCCTGATTTCATAATATTATGTCGAAGCTAAGAAGAATAAATTCGATAAAACCACATCCATGACTGCCGCTCTTGTCTGCCTTAATAGACTGCTTTTCAAGTTGCTGGAACCTAATATGGTAACCTACTATTCAAAAGGCTTGCGGTGGTGAAAATCGCACCTGAGAAATGAACAGGGCCGGGGCCATACGGTCGCTGTAGAAAAACGTTTACAATTGCATTATTGCTACATTAGAGATCTTAGACACGTCAGATCTGTAACCAGTTTGAAAATTGTCTTTATCACAGCCACGAAAGCGATGATTATAACTTAGGACGACGAAGTGATAACAGCAATAAATTTGCGCCCAAATGTCGGACGCCATGTTGTTGCACAACTAACAGGATCAGTGTTGCCAGGTACTTTCCGGAAATCCCGCCCAAAGGCTTCCCAAAATCCGCCCAAAAGAAGCCCAATATAAATTATAGCGTAAACAAAATGAAAATAGCTGAAAATGATCAAAATTTATGCAATTATTTACTTCTAATTGAACTTTGGTAACTTGTTTCATCGTAAAGTTCAAAAATTGAATGCATCTGAACAGGGTAATTTCTTCCTTAACATCTCCAACATTTCACATGTTAGCATCTGAATGTATTTTTCACAGTCTTTGCAATACCGTTTTCCGTATAGCGGACAAGAATGAAAGTAGCCCAAAAAACCGCAACCCGCGGACAGCGATTTTTTCCCGCAACTCTATTTTGAAACTAGCCCAATTGGGCGGGAAAACCGCGGAACTGGCAACACTGAACAGGATCAGATCCTCACGCGATCTTTCGATGGTCGGTGTAGTACAAGAGCACCGAGAAAAACGTGTCCCGTAATCCTGTATGACTCATTTCAGCCTGACTTTGGTGTCGTATGACTTGCTTCTGGGTGCCGTACGCGGAAAGCCATAACGCCCACAGCCACACGCAGATTGGCCTATCTGTGTATTGTGTGTATGCAGTGGTTAAATTGCTCATTCAGAGGTGGCGGATCTCCAAAACATTACAAATATAAAACTGAAGCCTAACTGGCGAATCTTCAGTTAAGTTCAGTTCAGTTTATTGCTCTCAAATGAATTGTAGGCTACATGAGATAGCCTACATGAACAAATTTTAGCAACAAATTTAATAATTATGTAACAAAAACATATTACAGTAGGCATTTCTTGGAGTCAATGGGTGCCCTGAAGGGAAAAGAGAATTCCGCTTGGTAGGGTCCCTAAATACAAGATAAATCATAACGATGTTGGGAGATCGGAAAGTAATTGTTGGAAGTTTAAGAAGACAAGTATTATAGGAAACTAAACTAAACAGCAGTAATTTCTGCCTAACTAAACACCATTTTCATTCTCTTTTTTTGCTAAGTGTGCTCGTAGGCTACTAGTTGTTTAAAGTGTGGGAGGGACTTGGCAGTTTTAAGAGATCCCGGTACTATGTTACAGAGTAACGGACCCAGATATTTAATGGAAAATTTCCGGGTATTGGTTCTTGGATTACTAGGCTACTCGATTATTCCCAATCACTTCTGATGAAGTATGTAGGCCTATGTTCTGGTATAGGAAAGTACGATGCAAAGGCAGGTGGAAGCAAGTTATCTTTTTTACTTGGATGGATGGATCTTTTTTGCATGTACATAAATTCCAGTGTTTGAGTTAGTATAATTTGGTTTATATTTAGGAGGTTAAGTTATAGGAAGACAGCTTTCATGCATGTATTATATTATCGGATGATTTTGTAATAAGTCTTATGGCTTTCTTTTGAAGCAGGCCTATTATTAGGCTTTGTAGATGGATGTCATAAGTGGAAATCCAGAAAAGATTACAATATGTGCAGTAAGGATAATTAATATATATATCAGTATAGCCTAATTGACGTAGATTAGGCCTAAGTAAACATCAAATCACATATCGCAAAGCTGATTGATTCATTCACATTGGACTAATTACTTATTGCTTTGTGTTGAATAAATTCGTGACGCAATCCATCTTGTTATAGTTGACACCAGAGGAGATTTGTCAACACCACTTTTGAGGGCAAAGTAGCGCCCTTGGTTGTAGGCGTAGGCTTACTAAACTGTAAACCGATTTTTGTGTGTGACCTATAATTATAGGCCTATGCACTTAATGAAAGGGATGTCTCTACTCACAACTTTGCCTCTTAATGGCAGATTTATTCATGACCCTGTCTCAAAAACGAGATCGTAGATAGCCTTAGTAAGTTAGGCTAGTGGGTAGGCTTAGGCTAGTGTCGGTGGTTTGCCGCTAGACCATTAAGGGACTGACAAAACCACGGATACCCACGCGCATGCGTGCTAGCCAAAGAATTATTTAAGAGGTCTATAAATCGACCTATGAGCGCCGACAGTTAGGCATGTGCTAGCCTGCTAGGCTGTAATATCTCCAGGTTGACAGGAACTATACGTACGATTTTGTTTTGTTCACTACAACGCAAGCTGATATTTCATCGGACGTACATGTAGGTAACTGAACTTCAGTTCCGCAATTTTCTGGAAGAGCTGTCAATTATAGATGCTATTGATAATAGTCGTGTGTAGTAGTTGTAGACCTGTAGGCCTATGTTCGTAATCGTAATCGTAATCTCCAGATTTCTAAAGCGCTTCTTTAGGCTAAGAGCAGGGCTCCAGCTTATTCACGAGCGCTGCGTCGTGTCAAAAAAGGTTGTCCAGAGATACCAAATGAAGATTTAAGTCCAGTTTTCCAGTTGTGCGTGTGTGTTTGTGTGTCTGTGTGTCTGTGTGTGTTTGTGTGTTTGTGTGTGTGTGTGTGTGTGTGTGTGTGTGTGTGTGAGAGAGAGAGAGAGAGAGAGAGAGAGAGAGAGAGAGAGAGAGAGAGAGAGAGACACGCAGACAGACAGAGTGAGAAGGAGGCAGAGGGGTTGGTAAGGAGAGGTTTCGTATAAGTGAGATAAGATTGGAAAGCAGAGGTGGATGGATCAGGATGAGTTTATGAAGAGGTGAGACTTTGATTTGGAGTTGAAAGTATGCTTCCGTGTGTTGGATGTGTCTGTGTGTTTGCACGAGTGTAGGCCTATAATAAGCCCATATATTGTATAATTTAATTACGACGACGTTTCTTAAACTAGACAAGACTAGTAATTAGGCCTAAGCGCAATCCGAAGAATACTGGTTTAATTGGGTCTAATGTATACTTTTTGTTTTAAGTGTCGATAGAATAGAAAGAATCGAATTAGAATAAGTCGCGTCGTTGTAATGCTAGTATTTTGAGTTTGCACTAATAATGGCGCGTTAGACTGTTATGCATTCAATGCAGTTGGCCCACATTCCTCCAAATATTGAACTCATCACCTTTTGACCACGATTAGATCTTTTAAATCAATGCGGATATGGACAGTAGAGCCTACGTTAGGGGCCCAAGTAACCTAGGCGCAAATCTCTAAGCATGTTTTGCCCTCGCAGGGATTGAAACACCCGACCTTTCGATCGACAAACCAGCATGCTAACCAGTAGACTATGACAGTGCTTCCCAAACTTTTTAGCACCGCGACCCAATTTTTAGAACGACGATCTATCGCGACCCACATAGCTTTACTGGACAAAAAGTTCTAAAAACCGATATTTTTATTTATTATTGAGCATTATTTTGCAAAAACTTCTATATATTTCTCTTAATGAGGCTCGTGTGAAAGGTGCGCTTGTTGCCGGTTGCCATTGATGACGGCATTGACGTCCATGTCAATACGAGTTATTTTCAGGCGCAATGATTTCGACAGTTGCATCTTGTTTCGAAATTTAGTTTTGATTCCGAAAAATTGGAGTGGCTGGTTTTTCAATATGCCGTAGCAATTTGTTCGGGCACACGCCCTCATTTGCAAGTAGGCCCTAAGCTACTTCGCAACAAAGAACGTATTGCGTCCGAGAATCTTCTTCATCTCCATTCCACGAAAATCCGATGTTTAAGTAGTCGGAGTGATACTATTTCATCGCTATTCGTTGTTTCTATTGCGTTGAATTCTTTTGTGTAAGGCTCATCTTCATTGATTGTCGTTGTTGGTTTTTTGTCAACTAGTTATCCATAATGCAGAGAGTACTATCTTAGAGGAGACAATAATTAAAAAAATAAACAATGCGAGTAACGCTTGTGATGAGATATCGCTTTGAAGTTAACGCACACGCTGTTGTATCCAATGGAAGTTGGACGTTGGTGATGAAAAGTTCTACAAACTTCAAGAAAAGGAAATGCGCTGCTATCTAACAACCATGGTGTGCATATAACTCGAGGACGTATAGTCACATACTGGATGAAGCTACCAGTAGGTTCGCGATGGCCCACTTAGCTACATTGGTAAGAGCGTAGGGTGCGTTTTATGCGCCTCTGTGAAAGAAAGCATGTAGGCCTAGATCGCGGTTCGCTTCCCGATGCGGCTTATTTCAGAGATTTAAATCTTGGGCTAGCACGGTCCGCATTTACCCAAATCCCAACCGGTATAGCAGTTCATAAAATGTTAAAACATATTTTAATCATGTTTTCATCGCTCATCCAACTTCTACTTCTACTTAAACATAGTTACATCCTTAATCCAACTTCTACATCTACTAAAAATATTTTAATCGCTCATCCAACTTCTTGTTTTACCGCTATAATTTAGTATTAAAATCATTTTTTCATCAATCATCCAGCTTCTATTTCTGCTATAAATATGCTCATCCAACTTCTAATGTGACTGCAATAATTTAGCATTAATACCATGTTTTCATCGCTCATCCAACTTCTAGTTTTACTATTACATTTTATTTATGACCTGCTATACCGGTTGGGATTTGGGTATATGCGCACGGTCCTTGCACGGGGACACTAAATGGCGTGGCGTCCATTCAAAATAGGCGAGCGGTGGTGAAGGATGTCATTCGATCAATTCATTGAAAAATGAGCGGGATCGACGCCATATACGATTATGGAGTCGCTACAGAAAACGCGAACATTTAAATTTCTCGAGTTAGATGCACGCTATGGTCATTAGATGGCAACACTGAGCTGCGGCCGATTGCCTATCCAACTATTCAAGTTTTAACAGTGGATGTTATCGAATTCAGAATCCAGTAGTCTATACGCGTATTTTATGTGCCTTTATTTTTTAAGGATTTTAAATTTTTGTCATTTCCTCACTTTCCCATATTTTATGATTTTTACATATTTAGAATCACATTTCAAAAACTTCTCGCGACCCACCAAAAATCGGCTCGCGACCCACCTGTGGGTCGCGACCCACAGTTTGGGAAACGCTGGACTATGATATTGTCAATGGTGTTGCTAGCAGCCGAATGTTATTTGACGTTCATTGAGCACCAAATAAGGCATCCGAAGGTGATATCACAAAGGAAAACAAGTCCCTCTAACAGAGCCACCAAATCTATTACCAAGTTAAATTTTTGTACGCTTGCCTGAGGGAAAAACGAGAATTGATAGATGGATTGATTGATTGATTGATTATTATAACAGATTTCACAGCGGCATTTCCAGCATTTGAAGGCGAAGTTATAGGGCTAAAGGCGCCATTAGCACCTATTGTTAGTATAGGATCATGTTAACGGTAATAGCACGGTCCGTACACGGGGACCTTAAAAGAAATGTTATCCATTCAAACCGCAGCGGTGGTGAAGCAGGTTCGAGGCCTGACAGTCGCTATATAAAAAAGTTTACAGTTACATTTTACATTTATTACATTCGAGATCCCAGACATAACACATTAGATATCTTCCTAACTTGAAAATTGCTCACATCGTAGCCATAAAAGCTAGGCTTATGACGACGACGAAGATGGTAACAATATGGGTCTATACATATGCGGTAAAATGTCAACGCCATGTTGCTGCACTTGGAACCCTAGTACTTAGATACACCCACGCATTGAGTCGATTCACAGTCGCAGGCCTGGTCGGCCTGTGGTGTTCAGTGTAGTACACGCCCCGAAAAAAAATTACCGCGTCCTGACTCCTGAGTAGGCCCTACCGGTTTCTTTCCGAATATGGTGTAGGCTACACGTCTGTATGCCGTACACGGAAGCCTTCACAGCCACGGCCTATACATGTATGCCTAGGTTTGCCTCGTACACTACCTCGTTTCAATCCCTCTCCCTATTTCTCCCTGCGAGTGTCCCTCTCTCTTGTCTGTCTCTTTCTCTCGCTTTCTTGTGGCCAGTGCGTCGAAAAACTGCCGAGTCATATCAAGAATGCGCTGCTACTATTTGCAATTTGTAATCGTCTGTATGCATATTGCATAACCCGTGTACGGAAGCCTTCACGGCCACGGCCTATATGCCTAGGTTTGCCACGTACACTCTGTCTCGTTTAAATCCCTCTCCCTTTTCTCCTTCTGTGTGTGTGTGTGCCTCTCTCTCTCTCTTGTCTATCTCTTTCTCTCTCTTGCTTGTGGCCAGTGCGTCGAAAAACTGCCGAGTCATATCAAGAATGCGCTGCTAATATTTGCTGCTTGTAATATAGTGTTTGGATATGTGCGATAGATGTAAGTGTTTTTCTTATTACATGTATGTAGATTCTTTACTATAATAAATGTGCTATAATAAATATTCTAATGATTATACTTACACTTAAACATAAAGTCTATATCATGTTAATACTTATTGTTCACACGTACACAATAATTATTACACTCATTAAAGACATATTATAGTTGCAGAGTAGCCTTTGTAGATCTATGAGTATGAAATAGCTGTCTGCCTTTGTAATCAACTTCGTGATATTGTAATAAATAATTACCATCGTTGGTTATAGTCAGATAGTGGGACTTATCTGCTGCGAGTCTGCGACAGTAACTGAGTAACTGGTGTCCTTGCATTTCATCATCACGCCGTTAGGAGGATGCTAGCAGAAATAGTGAAGATGATTAAGGTGCTTGTAATCTTCGATGCAACCCAGCTACTGGACTTGGACCTCCTTCTGACTTCCCTTTGGACAACCACTCTGACTCGACGCAGCGCTCGTGAATAAGCTGGTGCCCTGCGCTTAGCTTTCGAGTAACGCTCTGGAAGTTTACGATTACGATTACTCCAGTGATGGATAGTCATCCGATGAATCTAATATTAACTGGTACCAATTGAACCAAGCATCAGTTTTTGATCGGTAGTTGATTTCCGATGCGAGCGGAAAGAAGACAATGTCTAGTTCTATGTGGTGTTGGTAGGCCCTATAAGCACATAAGCCGAAAGACACTCGATAAAAGGGGCAACGTTTTTGATTTGCTTCTACATAGGCGTGTAACCAAGTGTTTCCTTTATCTAGGCCCTATTACTTGAGTCCGGCACCATTATCATGGCAAAGCTAGCAGTATTCAAACTCGAAGAGGACTCCAAAACGAGGATTGATTTATTTGGTAGGCCTACCATCCTGGTTTGTGATAGTGCTGGTATCTCATGAACTTCCTATATTACTGTGCAATATAATTATAAAGTTCAATATTAGGAGTTATTCAGTGCAAATAACTGGTTTATCCTGTCTCCTGTAACAGGCAAAGAAAATGGAAACGAATGATTCTCAAGCGATTTTTTCGACCGCAAGACCGATTTCACAACTATTTGGCTCTGTTCTGTCTGATATACTGCAAAAGATGGAAGAACACTATCAAAAGATCAAGTTGCTTCTAGATCGCTCGACGCCCGAGGTTGTTCAGCCGCAAGCAACTGAAAACATAGACGATGCCAATGTTTACCCTAAAGGCAAGACAGTGTCGCATGCAGGGACACTTTAGTCTTTATCTTTACATTTTGCTTATCAAATAAGTCAGTTTACTCTTCTCTCGTATATTAGGCTATAGCCTACTGTAGCCTCCTCGTTTAATACAATCTAGGTTTCTTTAGTAGACCCGAGAATTGAAATTGTCTATACATTTCAAAATAGGCCTAAGCTTTCTATACGCTTGATAATGGGTCTATAATAAGTCTCAAACCAATTAATTAACCTTTGAACAATTCTCCTGTCATCCACCAACAATCCAACATGTACAATGTACATGTAGGCTTACATCAATAGCTGAATTCACAAAACGTTGTTGACAATAAGTGTACTGTATTGTGTATTATGTGAAGTGTCACATAATAGAGTGCAGTAGTAAGTTCAACAATCCTTAAAACAATCTTTTATCACTTGCCGAATCTCAGTTTGATGATAACCAAAAACATGACCTGCATTTTATGTTTAGGACATTCTACTTCTGTCGAAGATCCTGAGAACAAAGAGCCAAAGAACTCTTCCGACAGTTTCGATGAGCCAAGAAACGTAACTGGACTTCAAAGGTAAACTATTATGAGGATTGGCTCTGCCATCCATGAATGCCTGAGCTGCTCTAGAGTAAATGCGCTTTTTTCTTTTAAATATACTACAGGGATAATTTTATGCATACTTGAAATTTAAAACTAGAAATCTGAAGACCGGAGCTTAAATATAGACGCTAAGCTCTCTCATTCATGAGACATATTATAACGTTGCCAATGGTTGTCGCTATGATAACGACTGTGATAATACATGTACATGTACCTACGACAATCTAAATAATAGTTTCGTCATTTTCAATATATTACTTCAACCATAATTATATGTAGGTCTGCGTGGCTTTATTGTAATGATGATTAGTAACTTCGATTGCGCCGGGGTAAAATGCACAAGGTATCAACCGATGGTACAACAGAACCAAGCTGTAATTAGGTCAATATCCAGAAGAGAAGTCGGTAAGACATAATAGCAGCCTATGGTGGATAAGCAGTTAGCCTTGATCACTGCGATCAGTGATCGTAAAGTATAGAATATAATTAAGAAACGATGTTGTAAGCAATTTCAGTCGACTCTCAATACCAACAATAATTTTAGTTTCCTATAGCTGTCAAAATCTGCATGAATCAATCTGAGATCAAGTAAAGCGTGTAGTTGGTAAAAAAAACCTATGTTATTATCTCAACCGGTTTCTGAGGATTGGTTCTTAAGCATTGAAAAATCCAGAAGCTTGGAAGGAGGAAATTTTTGTTATGATGTAGAATGTTTCAGGGTGTTTTTGAGCCATTACAAAGAGGAAACACGAGAATCATTTAGTAGTAATTTTCATTTGCTTTCTTTAAGCAAGCAAGTAAGAATCGAGTGAGTAAGTGAGTTACGCCTTTGTGAACACTAATGTCGGCTTATTGTGTCACTAACATGGACAAAAGACATTCTTGTCAATAAGATATTAGTAGCATTCATTATTTTTGTTTCAGAGCCAGACAAGGAAATGAAACAACTGGATCCGGACTGAGAAGTAGGCCTAGACTTTAGCCATTGACTTGCCTCTAACAAGACATGAATCTTTCTCATCGCAATTACACTCTGTCCATTCAACTTCTTCTGCATGAAATCTTACTCAACAACAAGAATTCAAACATGGATGAATGGCGGTGATAGACTGCCAACGAAGACCATTATGAGGGGACAGTATTCGTCTTCGTCGTACTTATTATCATCATACTCATCGTCATAATCACAACCACAGACGACATCATTACGATTAATTCACCTTCAACAAGAACAACAACATCGACCTTCTTATCACTACAATCACCACCGTCACTTCCACAACCATCACCATCAGTTTTATATTAATTATTATTATTTTAGCGGTGCTTGTGTGCGCTTCATTTTGTTGAGTATTTAAATCAATCATCGTTTTTCCCACCAAGACAAGGACAGTGACCATAATATAACGTCAGGATTAGAACTAATCTATCAATATAATTATGACGAAAGTGCAACGAAATCAGCTGAACAAATTAAATCTGATTAGCCTTAATACATTTTTGTATAGTTATAATAGCTACGAAAAGAAGATAGATATTACAGTTATTTGACACCGACTCACGAGTTCGAAGTAAAGTGAAGCAGGAGTAAGAGCCTTTTATGTTATTTTTGCTAGATGCGCCAACAGAGAAGAGCCTAACTAAAGTTAAGAAGAAAGAAAAAATCTTTCTAGGGATTGCTTTGGCAATGATCATCCTTTTACCAGGTACAAAGTTCTTTCAAATAATCCAGTTGCTTTAGAATATACATCATATGAAGTCAGCTATCTGAACAGTCATGCGTTTATTTTCTGTCTGTGAATTGCTTCGAGTTAGTTTTTTATGTCATTGTAATTGTAATTTTGTAATTGTAAATTGAACAGTTAAAAAGCGCCACTCAGAGATGCATGTCTAGTTGTCTACAACCGCTGTACACACGAATCTGACGCTGATTCATTGCCAAGAAGCATATATTTACTCAATTACTCAATTGTATGCATGTATGAATGCATGCATGTATGGGTGTGTGTAGGCTATGTATGTAGGCTAGTGTGGCCCAAACTTACACGGGGAAATAATTTTTGTTGAAACATGCTGCTCCACAAGGCTGCCCTTGTTCCACTTGACAAGAAGACTATGTGGTGAAAAAATTGAAGAGATCTGAGCATGTTTAGAGGTCGCGCCATTTTGACACTTTTTTGTAGAAATCGCAAAAACCGCATGCTTGGGTTTTGGAACTTGGTTCCATTGTCGATTTACTCTTTTTATCACAACAAATTAATGAGGAGTCCAATTTAGATGAACTTTTTACTGTTTATTTATCTCGATGAGAGCTATATTTTGATTAAAATATAAATACTAAATTCAGGGTCGTTCAAGGTCATTTCAAGGTCATAAGAAACAAAATCTAACAAAAATCGAAGAAAAATGATCAGATCTCAGCCAATAATTGTTGAAATTGGTTAATTCTGTCGCGTAACTAAGGATGAGTCACAGACACAATACCTGCTGCAACTTGCCTCCAGTCATCACACAATGATTTCTTTTCCGACAAGAGCAAAATGAAATAATCGCGGTTTTCGCGTTTTCCGGCACTTCAATGACGGTTATTTATGCAGACTGGAAAACTACTTTCATAGTAAAAAATTATATTGCGTTACAAATTATTTGCATTTAATGCACTCTGACTAAGCAGTAACACTGCGATATATATTTTTATTAGGCTGTTCAACGTTCAAAATAGTAACTACCTTGCTATTCAAAATGATACATGTCTTTTTACGCTTCATACTATATAATGTAAAAGTGTGCAAAAGGCGCGACCTCTAAACATAGTTCAATCTGTCCAAATTTTTGCATACAGGGTTATCTTTTCATGTGTAACAAGGGCAGCCTTGTGGAGCTAAACATTTCCAACTTTTGTTATTTTGGGCCACCGTAATGTAGGCCTATGTGTGTATATATGCATATATATACACACACAGTTATGTGCCTATATTATGTGTGTATTTATATGTGAATAATTATTTATGTAAATATGTAGGCCTATGCATGCATGTATAATTGTATACGCACGTACGTATGTTTATATACATGTGTGCCTGTATGCATGTATGCATGCGTGTATTATTATTGTATGCATAATTATGTATTTATGTATAATGTATATGCAGTCTATGCACCTGGATATTTAAACAGCGGTTCTTATGAATATCTCAAATGTTCTGTTTGAGAGATGCGTAGAAGCCTATTGTAGGCCTATCTGCTAGCTTTTGCGTGTCGTTCATACAACATAGGTTGACAGAATATTAGACATTTACGCTGGAACTGATGTTCTTTGCACAGGAACAGAAGGACGTGACGAACAGGTCCTAAATGTAAGGATCAACGAATCCGTGACACTGTTAGCTAACGCCACAGAGGGGAATTTCATCGAATGGCTTCGGAGTCCCGCAAGTGATCCAAATGACTATTTCACGCTCTACCGCGCAGGCGAAGGTTTCAAAGAGGACGGTTTTGGGGGATACCGTTCTGGAGAAAATCATTCGATTATCATCGACTCGGTCCAGCGATATCATTTAGGCACATACACTGCGGAGTACAAAGACCGCGACTCACGGATAATAGTTCTGATTGTGAATGGTTAGCATGATCATATAAAGTATCAAAATGCTATTTATTTAAATAACATCCTACAAAATGCAGACCAATGAGAAACCTTAAAGGAAGGGTCGGCCTAGTACAAATATCGTATATAAAAGGTCACTGGTGAACGCCTTTAAAATCTGGTTCTTCATACAGCATGCTTGGTAGCTTTACGGAGGTTTAACGCCTACTAATTAGGGCTAAGTCGAAACAAGTCTATTTCTAGGGGGCGATTTTGAAGTTTAGTCTAAAAGCTTACATGCATTTGAAAACATCTTCTAAAGTCTAATGAATTTGTGATATTATGCTACATCAGTGGCTTCGTCTATCCCATATTCTATACACTTTTAATTTATATAGCCTACAAAATTTGTTTTTTGTAGATACAGCAAACGCTACAATTCCAACGGAAAACGCTAATGCATCCGGTAACCATCTATAATTATATGTCTTAGTTCGTTTTATGATTTGTTTAATGTGCTTTCATTCTTTTTTTATTCGTATATTGAAATAATGAAAAGACGTAATGCATTAGGATCTATATATGTTTAGAAAACAGCAAAATAGGCTCTGTTGGGAGTCTGGGACTATGTTATTACTTTGTTTCACCGTCAAAGCCTAAAATAGGAATTCTATCAGTTTCAGGTAAAAGCAGCATAAAGTACATGGAAAAGGAATTGAGGCTAATAACTGTTATATTCGATGAAGTGATTAAATCGTTTTTAGAATCTATGATCCATTCGTCATCAATGACTTCGTCATCGCCGGATAAAGAATCGCCGGATAGTGACAACAGACAGACGGTCGCTACAATCAGCGCTGTTTGCGTTTCAGTAATCGTCACTGCTTTTGTCATCATAATACTATACTTGGTTAGTAAAATGCCCTTCTGCCTCTGAAATACGCCACCTTAGACGGCGTAGGTATACCTCATAACACTATGTCTCGGTGGGCCCTACCGTCTGGAATGGGCTGCCCTTGGAATTGCGCCTTCTTCCCAGAACGCTCTATGACACGTTCTATACTAACCTGAAAACTGTGCTGGAGTCGGGAGCACCTCTGAGTAGTTCCCTTGAAGAGATGCTATATAAATCTCCTGAATGAAATGAATGAGTGAATGAATTTATTTGAAAGCCGCAGCATAGCTCAGCCATAAATAGGCAACATTAAATATCGCTTCGTGAATTATGACTGTCAATTTGACATAGTCTCCATGATCTATAAAAATTGTTCCAACACGTTATCATATTATTTTGATAAATAACTTTTTTTATATTTATTAGATTGTTGCTTATAATAGCGTATACACGCTTCCTACATGATCTCCAATAGTGTACCTTTTGCCTGAACCCTAACATGAAATTCCGTTTTTATTGGCTTGCTGTAGTAACTTGACATTTCTGGCTGTTCTGTTCCTCTTAACGTAGTTTCTTCTTTACTAAATATTCTCCATTCTGTAAGCTTTATATAATTTTGAATAAACACTCACTGTTTAAATAATATCACTGAATTTTATGTTGGCACTGATTAAGGTATACTCGTGAATTCGTCTGAATTATAGGGGCCTACTTTATAGACAACATCATACCTCTTGCACCATCATCGTATTTCTTCATCAAACACTGCGTCGGACTAAAAAAAAAACTTCTTAACATCGATCCTACCAAAGTCAATTGTTCTAATTGTGGGCCTTATCCGTACTGTGTCCAGGTTGGGTCATGTATCCGACTATACGCGGGATGTTCTGCGCTGGCTGGCTACCCCCAACGCATCTCTTTTATGATCTCTGCATTCGTTTGGCGTTGCCTCGTTGGTAGGCTACTGCGCCTGCTTATCTGCAGGAGCTCTGTCGCCCTATTTCTGCTAACAGTGGCCGCCGACCCCTCTCGCTCTGCGGTTCGCGGTGACCTGATTGTCCCTTTTGCACGCACTTCTATAATGCAGCATCGGGCCTTCTCGGTTGTTGGCCCGACTATCTGCAATGGACTTCCTGTGGAGTTGCGCCTCCTACCTAGGAACTCTTCAACTGTATTCTATACTTCTCTGAAAGCTGTTCTTTTCAGCCGTGGATGGTCCGGGGACGCCTCTCAGTAGATATCTTGAAGGGGCCTATATCAAGTTTTTTGACTGATTGATTGATGCCTTATTCTGCATTTTCAGACTTGGAAACGCAAAATCTTCTGCAACAATTCGCCTGCCGGTGGAGTCAAAGACAATGGTATGCATATTACGTTAATGAAAATAATAATGCAGATAAACAATGCTAACTTAGATTATCCACATTTAATAGGCCTACTAGTACACTAAGTCTTGCTCGATTTTCTGTGACGGAAATTTATCTTAGCCACGTGAAAAAACACTGCTGCCACTGCTTCACTACAGCTTAAAGCTTAGGCCTACTCTAATCTATGCGATATTGCATAGGCGATAATTGTATTGCTGTATGTAGGCGTACTAATCGTAGATGTCACTATTACCGCTATTAATTTTATACTGTTGTTTATAACATTGGCAAGCTGCTAAAGAGAGTTATTTCTGTTTGAAAGTGGTGGATGTGATGATGGCGATCTCGATGATGCTGCTGTTGCTGCTGCTGCTGATTTTGATCACAGAGATGAATATGATGCTGTGATAATTATATTATAGAAGTTGGTTAGAAATTATATAGTAAGATTACATAAATAAAATGTATTTCACTCTCGTCGGTTATTTTTGAAGGTAATTACGAGGTGGTCCGTCACGCAGAAGTAGTCTAGCAACAACTCAACGGGCGACTACATTCTCAAAAGATCGAAATGAACACATTTTAACTACAATGTTCCACGTATTATGCGTGACTATATAGCCTAGGCCTATAAAATAACATAGATAAAATATAAAAATATGTTGTTTAGAATAGGATATATTCTTATGCAGCTTTTACAGAAATTGTGTCCAAACCTGTAGCAATAAGCTCAACAGAGTCCAAATGAACCTCTTGTAGCCGTCATTGAATCAAGCTATGTGCTGAGTGCTTTAGTTTTTGGTGGTCTATTACTATTACTATGTTAGGACGGTGACAAATTGGTACCTTTTTGCAGCTCGCCGAACTTCGAAAACATTTTTATGCTGTTATAGTTTATAACGATTGTGAGTAAAATCATATTTTTTATATTTGATATTTCCCTTGTGCTCAAATCGTTGGTTTTGTTCATTGACTGGTTTTGGATTTGATTGGGCTGCTGCCTCCCCTTAAACTCCATTCACTACGCCCCCGGGCCCACATTCCCACAACTGAACTGTACCTACTGCTGACAATATGACCAGCAAATCCTTTGTAATCAGGACGTGCATATTAAGGAATACAAAGTCATAGTAGGCCTACTGCGTAAGCCAAAATGTGGTTAGCAATATTATTGACGAAATAAAGGATATACTTGTTTACTTACTTATTTACTCACTGGTATATCAATCAATGTGTTTATTGGCACCATAGAACGTTACAGCATAACAGAGTAACAACATAATCAGAAAATATAAGAGACTTACATCGAGCAGATTGAATCGTAATAGATCAAACTAAATGACATTCATCACATGTGTTTACAGTATAAAATTAAACGAAGAACTATTCCTGAATGAGAATCAGGAGGGGTTTTGATCAGATTATTTACAATTGAGGAGAACAAATTTGGTATGAACATACTGATGGAGCAGTGGTAACACTCCGGCGAGAAGAGCAGAACATCAAGCAGGAAGTCGGATCGATTCCCTCTACCCCGTAAAGGTAGACTCGGCCTTCTTTCGCTAGGTGGCGTTGGTAAAATAAGCAGTAGAAGAAGTTGATTCTGAAGTATTCATGAAGCACAATGAATCAAAACCGATTGAATAAATTGGCGATTCTGAGCATTGAAAATGACGTTTTCGATCAGATCGATTTTGACAAAATATTAAATTTGTTTGCATCTGCAAAAGCTAGAAAAATTAGCTTGTGGCCAGTAAGTTTAAACCTATTAAGTTTCTTAGCCTTCTTAGCAGACAATTATGACAATATGTTTCTTTTACTGGTGGAATGCGATGGTGTAGCAGTATGATCTGTGCCTTGCAACCGGAGGGTCGCAGGTTTGAATCTATCTTAAGCCACTGGGTAGTGGTGTGGCGACCGCCGCCCGTACGCTACCTCTCTGCTCACGGGACGGTGTCGGCTCCAGCCCACTATCCGTCTGGAGCCGCCCGAGTCACTGCCTTGTCTATCTTCATCGTAAAATGGCTGTTCTCTATCTCTACCCATAGTAACCGTTTCTTTCAGAGGAGGCTTAGCATTTGTTGCTTCTTTAAGAGGGGTAACACTGTACAGCTCCGTATTGGGGTCTGACTCTGCTTCTTCCACGGTCGCCGGATGGGCAACGTCCTGAGGATGGCCTTTTCTCAGAACAGGGTTCGTCCTTTTACCCGCAAGAGTCTTCTTCTTTGTGCATACCTTCTTAGCTACGGGCCTTCTCTTCTTCTCCGCCTGAACTGAACTTTTACGTACCACTCTACATCTCGTGACTCCTAAGCTCTCGCCAATAATAGGGGACACCAAACGTTCTCTAAGTTCCTGAAACCAGGGATACTTATGACAAGTCTGTAAATTATCTCGGCCTAGACAATACTTAGAGCAAATCTCTGCGTCATCTCGCCCTAGACCATACTGAGGACAACTCTCTTCGTCAACTCGTCCTAGACAAAAGTCCATGGGGCAATGAGTCTTACTACTGTCATGTGTCTCACCGTCCATTTCCGTGTTTGGCATGCGGCCTCCCACGTATATTGTCATGCACCACAATTGACGGAGTAAGTTCCTTACTCGCCTCTGTGTTGGCAAAGAACGACCAACACAGTGATAAATTCTACTTTGAAATAAAGAAACACTGGTAAGGAACCTACGGACTCTGATAGTGAAGGCAAAGAACAACCAACACTATGATAATTCTGCTTCAAAAGAAAAATACGCTGGTAGAGTATCTACGGACTCTGATAGTGAAGGTCCTCTCTCTATAACTTTCACTATCTACACACAGAACTTTGTTCCAACCTACGCACGAGGGGGCCCAGCCTCGCACTTCAGTCAGTTCTCAGAGCTGTGTGTCGCGACAAGCATATATCTTTTTATCCGGGTATCCGACTACCCGACGTACACGTATCGTATCTTGGTCTGCGTTGATTTCACTTTGATCTGGATATATGAATATCCAGATTCTCTCGTATCGGTAACTATCTTGGTCTGCGTTGATTTCCCCACCTGGGGTTTTCGTAGTCCTCACCAAGGGCGTTGACTCGCTATGTCTCGCGAGTACGCCCTTCCCCGGCTTGAGTCTTACACAACCTTTCTTCCCGCTATCCGAATCAACCTGACCCGGACCTGCCAACAGAGTGGGCCCTTACTCCGCCTCAGGTATCCGTAGATCAGACTTTCAGATTCAGATAGCGAACGTTTCGGTTGTGCCCGGGAGCGCACAGAAGCACGGTAACCAAGGGTAAGTGTCACTAACGTTACCCCTTTGTTTCTCACAGACCTGTGTATTACTTCCCTGTTAGGGAATTGTACTGTCTCTCACACCTGAACGAACCACGGTCAGATCTGTCGGGTAGTTCCCCGAACAGAGAGATATGCGGCTAGTTCCGCAAGTAGAGATTTACCGCGGGGAAACCGCGGTAATAAGTACAACCGACGTTAAGAACGCAAGGAAAGATATTAGACGGGGAAACCGCTAATAGAGATATATCGGTTAGATCCGCAAGAAGAGATAGATCCCGCGGGGAAACCGCGGAAGTAAGTACGCAAAGAAAGATATTCCACGGGGAAACCGCGGAAGTAATTATGAACGACGCTAGGCACGCGACGAAAGACGTTCCACGGGGAAACCGCGGAAGTAACTAAGAACGACGCTAGGTAGGCGACGAAAGATATTCCACGGGGAAACCGCGGAAATAGTCTAACTATGATTTTTCGGTAAGTCGCGTAAGTAGAAAAGGTGCGGTAGACCCGCAAGTTAAAAAGAATAGAAAAGAATATGCGGATGGGGTCTATCCGCAATGGTTGAGATTTAAGTGCAAGTTTACCAGATGTTAACGAACCGGACCAGCGGGGAATTTCCCCGTATCTATCTGTCACCAACGGGGTCGCCCTCCCCGTATTTGATCGAACCGGGTCACTGGGGAATTTTCCCCGTACTTTTTCACTCGCCGTTGACTGATCTCTCGGTCGCTCCCGTACGCCGAACTTTACGCGGAAACCGGACTATGAATTTTCACTCGCCGTTAACTGATTTTCCCGTCTTTCCCGTACGCCGATCTTTACGCGGAAACCGGACTATGAATTTTCACTCGCCGTTAACTGATTTTCTCGGTCGGCTCCCGTACTCTCCGATCGAACGGTATCACCGGGGCCTCGCCTGCCCCGTGTATTTATACAGACCTGTGATTTCTCGGTATTCCCCGTATTAGACCTGTGAGCCTTTATATCTCACGATCGGTCCTTCCCAGAGTTATGCTCAGCCGTTAAACTCCCGCAATCGGGATTCAAACCGTCTCGCGATCACGACAGGGTGGGCCCCAGCCCTGCCGAATCAGCGGAAACGGTCCGGACACCCAAAGAGCGTTTGCCTTGACTGTAACTCCGGAGCGCACTGATTAGTCTTGTTTTGGACGCTGGTGCGACCGTAACTTTCACGAACCGATTTCACTCGCTTACCGCACTGGTGTGTGGTATTTTTCGCTAACCGTAACCGAACGATACCAAAAGATCCGTATCGTATATGCAGAGTAGTAAACTGTCGCTACTCTACATTATAAGCGATGCACGGTGAGGCAGGCTATTATATTCATCCGTGATCAATGTATAATGTAGCATCTCAACGCTTATAAATGCGTCCATACCAAAAAATTTAATATAAGGTAGGTGTCTAAGAGATAGATCTCCTAAGTATTAATGTAGGCGATGCCTATCTTTAGTCATCAATTATAGGCCGTGGAAAGATGTAATTTCATTTAATCACTATATTAAAACGATAAAATGGCAAATATTAAGCGGGCGTATATTTTTATTATATTTATTAACACTCGAATCGAACGTATGTAACCTTGGGCTACGCCACCTAGCGACTCAGAGGCGCGACACCGTTTAACAGAAAATCAATATCATTAGGCCATTCATTATAGGCCAAACAGCCTAAATGCTACCTTGTGGCTTGTCCGCCACAGTGGTACCTTGGGTATTATAGGTCCAAAATGGCTCCATGTATGCATGCTGGTAGATAGGCCTATCTTTGCGGCACACCTTCGGTAGTAAACTGCATTTGGCTGCTATATTGACCTGAACCGTATGTTACTGACATAAGGTCAGAATTGATCGAAATCTGTCGAAAAATATATGCTCGCTAATCGCTGAAAAATTATCAGCCAGTCGAAATTCCGCCAGTGAGTTTTGCCTCCGAAATGGCAACAAATTTGACCTTTGCTCTAACTGAAGGGAATTGCGTCGCCAAGGAAATGGACATAGTACGAAGAAAATCTTTGCGTGCCATAGGATGAACTGGTCGTCTCTTTTTGTTCGCACTGTTCTCCATGCAACTTAGTCGGGGTTCTTAATTGTGGTACGCTGGATCGGTTTCTCGCTTGATCTCCGACTTTTTCTCAATTTCAGCACTTGCCGTTTAGCCACAGTTAGGCCTAGATTTCAAGCGCTTCTGAGTGCAATCCTGTATTTTTCCGGTAAGGTGCCCTTTTCAGTTATGAACTATGAAATAAATGCTGTTTAAAGTGCCTGGCCATTCATATAGCGCCTTCTTTGAATCTACGGGAGGTTCTTCCTGCCTGCAAATGATATGGTTCATTTAGAACGAGACGAACATCCGCAAGCAAATACCAGGAAACGTCACAACCGACAGACATTTTGTAAGATACTCTGAACCAAACCAATATTATTTCTGATCCTTGCTACGCTGAAGTTGAGAAAATGGCTTCCGCCGAATGAAGCACTCGCAACAAATGGACACGTTCACTAACTGGAGCTCCTTTGGCTGATGGTACGCCGTATCTGAATATCAATCGTGCTGCTACTAGCTTCAGCACGCAATCGCAAGAAACCGACTGGGTTGTCTAAGCCAATTTTTACAAATATTTTGCTACACATTGAGATCGTATGGAAGTGACGATATCCAAATGTTAATGATCACTACTTGTCTGCTCCCGATGTTTAATGTCCAATGTTGAATAGTGAATTTCAAATTAGACAGTAGGTTATATCCCATACACTGGTTTGCTATGCTTATGAAATTGTGTGTTGCACGTTTCACGTGTTTGCTTGCCGTATTATTAGAGTAGTGATTATGAAGTCGCACAACTTTTGGTCATTTTTGTCAGCCTCCATGGGGTTTGATAATCTAGAGAGCAATAATTATTTTATGGTCTATTCAGCCATTTCGGCTACGGGTCTTATGAATACACTGACCGCATACTGTAGGTGGAAAGATGAGACGGCGAGGGAACGGACTAGCCACCCGCCTAATATGCCAAAGTTAAGGAAAGTAAGTCGCTAACACCGTACCCACTGCAACCTCTAGAGTTTAGCTTAAGGAACTGCGCTTCTTCTTCTTCGTTTTCTTCTTCTTCATCGTCATCGTTATCATCTTCTTGTTCTTCGTACTTTTACTCTACTTATTCTTGCTCTCTTGTTCTTGTTTTTATTCTTCTTCTTCGAGATCTTCTTCGCATTCTTCTTTCTCGCATTCTTCTATTCAGGATTCAAATAAATTTGAACAGGGGAAATTCCCCTGATACTGCAAAATTCCAAATTCCCAAGGTATTTCAAGATATTTAGGCCTACTTATATTTAGATCTGGTAGTGAAAGCACGTAGGGTCGGCCTTTATTATTCTGCAGTGCATAAAGCTTTCTGCATATTATTCTGACTGCGAGGATTCTTTAATTTGTTTCAACAACGATGTGCCCACTTTGTTTATTCCTGATTTGCCTTCAGATGGCAGGTAAGCGCGTAAACGTTTGTAAAATTTAATCACTGTTTTACACACATAATATTTGCACACAATATTCAGTCCAATGTTCCCTTCGAAACGTCACGGGTTCCATGTTCAGAAAACTGAAAATGTAAGTCTAAGCCACCAAATCTTAGGCTATTCTGACAATGGTTAAAGGTTGCCTGATACGTTTACTATGTTCATGAGTAGCTTAGTTATTTGTTTGCTAGCAAATAGCATTTTTCACCATTGTGATTAGCCACTGTACAGTTGGCAGCGGTGGTGTCTAGATCTCACCCGATGAATCAATTGGAAAATGAACAACGATGCCATATGGTCGCTAAAAGTGTAAACTTAGAGTTCACACTTGCTGTTTGCTGCCAGGTTGTGCGTTTTTTATGTGCAACATTTTGCAATGATTCATTATGCATGTAGTATGAGAGTGTTAATTTCCAAGATGGCGGCCAATATGGCCGCTAAAACACAAATCTATGTGTATCTCAGCTCGCTGGTAAGATATATTAACAAATAAAGTGTCAAATTTACTATACTCAAGGTCAAGGAATTGATTTATCGTAGTGGCAATAGTAAGTGAGTGTTACGCACACACAAACACATAACATACACACACGCACGCACTAACGCACACACACACACGCACACACACACACACACGCGCACGCGCACACATACACACACAAAACGCACACACACACACACACATACACATACACATACACACACACGCTTACACACACACACACGCACGCACGCACACGCATACACACACGCACGCACACTACGGTGGCCCAAAATAACAAAAGTTGGAAATGTTTAGCTCCACAAGGCTGCCCTTGTTACACATGAAAAGATAACCCTGTATGCAAAAATTTGGACAGATTGAACTATGTTTAGAGGTCGCGCCTTTTGCACACTTTTACATTATATAGTATGAAGCGTAAAAAGACATGTATCATTTTGAATAGCAAGGTAGTTACTATTTTGAACGTTGAACAGCCTAATAAAATATATATACCGCAGTGTTACTGCTTAGTCAGAGTGCATTAAATGCAAATAATTTGTAACGCAATATAATTTTTTACTATGAAAGTAGTTTTCCAGTCTGCATAAATAACCGTCATTGAAGTGCCGGAAAACGCGAAAACCGCGATTATTTCATTTTGCTCTTGTCGGAAAAGAAATCATTGTGTGATGACTGGAGGCAAGTTGCAGCAGGTATTGTGTCTGTGACTCATCCTTAGTTACGCGACAGAATTAACCAATTTCAACAATTATTGGCTGAGATCTGATCATTTTTCTTCGATTTTTGTTAGATTTTGTTTCTTATGACCTTGAAATGACCTTGAACGACCCTGAATTTAGTATTTATATTTTAATCAAAATATAGCTCTCATCGAGATAAATAAACAGTAAAAAGTTCATCTAAATTGGACTCCTCATTAATTTGTTGTGATAAAAAGAGTAAATCGACAATGGAACCAAGTTCCAAAACCCAAGCATGCGGTTTTTGCGATTTCTACAAAAAGTGTCAAAATGGCGCGACCTCTAAACATGCTCATATCTCTTCAATTTTTTCACCACATAGTCTTCTTGTCAAGTGGAACAAGGGCAGCCTTGTGGAGCAGCATGTTTCAACAAAAATTATTTCCCCGTGTAAGTTTGGGCCACACTAACGCACACGCATACACACACGCATACACACACACACACACACACACGCACACGCATACATACACACATGTAAGCTTAGTTGTGATAGTGGAACAGCCAGTCATCGTATGTCCCAAGGATAACGAAAGATTGTGTAGGCCTTATTGAACCAGCAATGCCTGCTTTGCCCTAGGTTTTCTTATAGGGCATACAGGTAAGATTTTATGTTACAAGGTGTTCCAACTTCCAAGTCTATTTCTGAATCCTACAAAACAGGCGTGCGAATAAGTAGACAGCAACACAATTGCTAGCAAAGACAGTCATTGCAGGTAACTTATATTCGTAGGCCAAATGTACGTGCACGCGATATTAAGATTGCTATAGGCCTACAAAAAGAAACACCGTAGATATGCAAAGCACTCTGCTGAGCTAAACGCGCAGAGGAATCGCTTTTATCCTAACAGTAAGAGGTAACAATAACTTATGCCCATTTTTAAATCTCTCACAATGTGGAGATATTCTCAACATCCCGTAGGCCTGCTCTCTGGAAATTTCAGTTGTGTTTGATCATTTGTTTTAGGCATTGAATGCATCATTTTGGTTCGTCCTGAAGATGTGGTTGCTGAGGTGGGAGGCAATGTTTCTTTCAACTGTTCCACCAATGCTTCTTCCTCAACAAGGCGTGGCATTCGATGGATCTACACTTCGGAAAAGAATTTCCGGAGACCGAGTCACATCTACGCACATGGGCGCATGTTTCCCCAATGGAAAACGAGGCACAATGTCACAGAGTCAAGTGAAGGTTTATTCACCTTAACCATTTCACCTGTGAATACCAATGACATCGGTTTTTACACCTGTATGGACCTGTCGGACGACTCAAAAGTCACGGCTGAGCTCATGCTCGCTACAGGTGAGTTTATAAAAAAATATATGACTTATTCACTTCAGTCACAAAGGTCTTTATAACCATGCTCTCAAATTGCGCAGACCATTTCAGAATACTTCACCCTATTCTTTACACGCTTGTGTTAGAGTACATGTATAGACCTAAGTGAAATAAATGTTTAACGGTTATTACAGTCAGAAAGAGAAAGTGAAAACATTGTCCAGATAAGGCGTAGTTAGGTCTATATGCTAGAATTATGTATGGCGTGGTTATGCAAGCTCACATAATTATGCCACTTTCTCTCTTTCTGCCGAGGCTGTTTCTGCCCTGATGTAAGCATTCAAATACGCTTGCGTCAACTATATATGGTACTTCAATTTATGGGAGTGGTATTTTTTTCTCATTAGTCAACTTCAGATTGGTTTGAGCTCTGTTTTTCTGTTTATCAGTGGAATTCGAGTAGCTGACATCCAACGTTTGGTCATAAATCGAACATCACGTGGGACAAACTGCGCATTTTGTTGCGCATTTAAAATTTATAAATACTGATATGATCTTTGATCGTCAAGTCAACAAGACTTAGAAAAAGATCATCAAACTTAAATTAGTGACTAGGGCGATTATCAAAGCTTTCACAACGCGTCGCTTACTGAATAGGCCTATCTAATAGGAACCAAACCAGGAAGCATATATAGACCTAAAATGAAAACAGGAAAGTTGAAAATGTTTGATAGATTATGAGCAATGACTACTTTTAATCACATAGCCAATTCAAGTCAGTTCCTTTTTCAGCTGAAATAGGTAGATAAATTATACAGTTATGACTTAGTGCTGAGTAGGCTATTAGGCAAGCCTGTAACTATACTCATAGAAGCAAATTCGTTCACAGTTTCGTAGACTCGTACGTATGTAAATTATGAGACCCACAGGGCAGATTTAACAAATTCTGTAGGATAATGATATCTTAGCATGCATTTGATTAACTCTGCTAAATACACATCAACGTATCGCTGCCTACGAAATAGCACAAGTCTGCCTACAAATGTATTCGGCCATTGGTGAAATTAAACTCAGAAATGTATTCAGTTACCGAAAACCTTGAAAAACTCAAGGTTTTAGGTAACTGATTACACATTATCGCCAGTTACAGAAAAGCACACATGTTGAGTTGTGAACATTAGCAATGAGCCAAAACGCAGGTCGCCACAACTTTATTTCTCTCTCATTCTTTGCGGTTTTGATTATATGAAGTAAGGGTCTTGACTAGTGGGTTAATAAGATTACATAGTATTATGATGAACATGCATTTAACTATTGTTAGACATATTAATTACTTTACAAAACAATTTTAATGTCCAATTTTTAGTAGAAGAAACTGGACCTCAATCGATAACGATCAGCATAGATATAACTCGTAAGGCATTGAAACATTCAAAACAGGAAAACGAGCAAACGTCTGAAACAACAGATAACGAAAAATATGATGGTAAGAAAACTGAACTAATACTAGTCATACTATCGGCGGTTTTCATCATTTGTGATGTTTTGTTAATTCATTGAAAAAGGAAAATAAAATTAGTTAATCTAGTCTAGCAAGCTCTTTATCGAAGCTATATGGTAATAATTGATGCCACAAACAAAATCTGGCAGCTTAAAGGGAGAGTCCAAATTGAGATGCCACGAATCAAAACATAGGCCTATAAAGTATAAACTAATTCTTAATACTTTTAGACGCCAATAATTGTAGGCCTACAGCAATTGAGTTTTCTGATTTTATTCAAGTAACTATTGTAAACAAATTAATTCCGTAGCAGTCGCCTACTATGATTGGTTCATGGCTAAATTGACCCGTCCAAAAGCCAAATCACGGGCCTCGATCACAATGAGATAAGCCGATGACATATCAATAGGCTGTGGTTCAAGTGCCCACAGATTATATAATCTAATAACTTAAACAGGGCCATAAATGCAATGGGCATAGCCTAAGTCATCAGAAAGTAGCTGCAAAGAAAAGCAAAGAAAAGCAGACATGATCTAACTGTAACTCAAACGAAATCTAGAATGAAAACCATTTGTTCATGTGAAATACGGTTCCTGACAAGCAAGCTAAATATGTATCAACTACTTAATTCTATTTGCTAGTGCGTTATGTCCGGGCGTGGTTATTGCTGACTATTTAAATGGTCATAATAATCATTGTTCGAACTAAGTTCATGTGACAATAATCATTATTATCATTAGGTCTACTACTTAGTTACAAAGGCGTTCCTAATAGCATTATTACGTAGCAATTGTCTTATAGATCCTGTAGGCCTATGCTTGATGGCAGTGAGACAATCCTGTAGGGCTATTAAAAGGTCATACACTGCTATATTAAGTCTAAACTGGTGCACTAGCCAACTGCGTGCGAAACTGACGACTCATGCATCGCCTAAGAAAATTTTCAACACCCATGCCATAATGTCTGCAAATGAATGAGCTATTAACAGATATTTTTTTTAGACACTACATTGCAGCCACTTTACATTTACATTGCAGTCATTACACCCAGCTTCCCATTCTTCTCTAACTCCGACTTACATTGCGCTACTAAAGAGAAATAAATGCGCTATATAAAATATTTCCTGAAGTACAGCCTCTGAAATTTCATAGAAGATGGTAAAGGATGCACACAGTTTGCCTACCTTGAGCTTTTGTTAGCCCTTCTGAAATAGCCTGTCACTAAAAATGCGAAGTGTTCCTGAAGATGCAACCGAGTAAAATTTAATGACGTTTTATAGTTGTAGTAGGCAGCAGTAGGCTATATAGTCAAATTTCCTTTCCTTTGAGAGTCCCTAACAGAGCTTTACAATGTTCTTGCTATTATAAAATAAATATTATAGCGCTACACAAATATCATACATAAATAATCTAATGAAATACTAAAATAATCCTTTTGTTTCAGACGAGGTAACAGAAAGCAATAGTTCTGCGATCGCAATGTACACACTGTCTGCCTGCACCACTTTAACAGTCGTCCTGGTTCTAATCGCCATCATTCTCTGGCTACGAAAATCACGCCGACGAAAAGTCTCAATAGGTTTGGCCACCTAACAGTTGCACAATATAACAGCATATACTGAAGGCAGTCAATCATCTAGATGAAAGCATCATCATCGCCGTCGTCGTCTTCATCATCATCATTATCATAACTCCAGTTTTCAAATAACTTTAGTGGCTGAACATTTCCCTAAGTTCCTTCCACAAGGTCTATAAAATTGCATCTCTTAATTACATACAATGCACTTCAAACCTCATACATTAGCCAGACTTTCACTATTTAACCGCTCAGATCTATTCGATCTTCATCATACCATTCTTTTCTCGCCTCAGTCAATCATCTATTAAATTCTGCAAGCGTTCCTTAATCTGCGATACCAACTCTTTGGAACGAACTCTCAAATATTCACTTCTCCTCCTTCCTCGTCTCTCAAGCTCACTTCTCCGATTTTCCTCTCTTCTGCCGCATTTAATTCGGACTGCAACCGAACTCTGTGAGCTATCCCATCCTTCTTCCACTCCAGCACCATCCCATACTCACCATCATCGGCGATTTCCACCGTTGGACTATGCTATCTTCTCGACTTGACCCCTCCCAGTATTCTGTCCTGGCACCGAAACCGAGAAATTTCATAAATTTGCATTTACCTTTACTTAATCGTTATTTGTCACCGTTACGACTCACAGCATCATCATGATATACAAAATCATCATCATTATTTGGTCAGTATTTTAGCAGAGATAATAAAATTCGTGATCTTGATGAAATTGATATGACAAGGACTTACATCGTAAGGATATAATCAGACTTAGACGTAAAACTAGTTGCAACTCTAAGAGTTTTATTAAATAAAATAACGAAAATAACTTGTTTCTCAATGACACAGTTAAGACACCAAATGAAGAAAGCAGCTGCGAAAAACCGTCCGCACAGCAAACGTTGGAAGATTTCAGCGAGTATGAAGAGATACCTGAACACGACTCAAAGGAACAACCTCTGCATTTGTCTGGCAGTAAAGACAATCAATACAGTGGACCTGCTGATGCAAATGATCATCCTGTGGTTTATGTCTCGTTGGCAAAGAGAGAGACAATAGAACAACCACCTGTATACGCATCGCTAGACTTCAACATTGGACAAAACCAATCACAACGGTTTGTATTTCTATGTTCTCATGTTCGTGACTTTCTTGCTGAGATTGTATTTCTGAACTTAGCACTTTCAGGCAGTCATATAATCCGTACATTTCTCTCTTCTATGTGATCAATGTGCTAAAATAGTTAGGTCATTTAGGCATTTGTGTTTTGTTGTGCTTACTGCCATTCATTTCGCTATCTTCTTCTTCTTGTGGTTCTCTTCCTCTTAGGCAGGTTCTAATGTCCGACGTCGCCACTCCTCTCGTTGTTGGGCCTCTTCTTTCAGCTTCCTGTAACCGTTTGTCATCATCCAATCCAGCATAATCTGTCTTGGTCTTTCTCTTGTCTTCCTCCCCTCCATTTGTCCTTCAATAACCGTTCTTATCGAATTCTATTCTTGTTTTTTCAGACACCTTCTCACTGGATGCTGTCAGAAATCATAAGTTCCACAGTTGTGAATTGTTGTCGATCACTGCGCTTCATGTTCTGTCAGAAAAGGGACAGCTGCAGTATCGTTTCATTAGCGATCAATGCTTCTAAGAGCTTTAGCTATCGCTTTTCGCGCTGTACTGTAAAGGTGAACCGTTGCGATCTTGCGTGAAGTTTCGAACTGCAACGCACCGCGGGAAATTGTTGCTGGACCATGCATCGTAGAGAAGAGATTGTCCAGTTGCGTTGTCGTAGCTACACTTAAGTTGTTAAAGTCAGTGTCAGATTTAAACTTAGTGAGGAGTCCTTGTTGGAAAATTACAGCAGTAGATCTAACTAAACTTGCAAACATTTATGCCTTTAATTAATTATTTCTGAATTTTGTGTGGCTTTTGCGGATTGTTAGGCCCTCAGCTCCAGCTTTTTTTAGTTTATGGGTAAATCCGACACTGGTTAAAGCTCTGCAACTTACGGCTCTCAGTTCCTATTCCAATGGTTACAATGTGAGCAATTGATGAGTATGGAGTTCCTAAAGTTCTGCTTCAACAGACATTTGCAGCCATTCACATCTGCTACCTTGTAGGCATGCCGTAGATGACGAGCATTTAGGAAACGACATAATTTGTGCTTTCGAGAACAGTTGCTTCGGAATTCTCCTTTTGTGAGCAGCCTTGCGAGGAACAGCAAAATGAATAAGCGAATAAATGTACCATCATTTAAACTCTGAACAGTTGCGAACTGGATGAAAAGTAACATGTAAGGACTGGCTATGCATCGTAACAGGTCCACGGACTTTCAATGCATTTTGTATATCTCAATACGGGAATCCACAGCGGAGAATGCAACTAGTCAAACTTCTTTTAACTGATATAACTGTTTACTTCGTTTGCCCTTTCAGAGAAGAAATTAAAAGTCACATCGAACACAGTTTCACCGAATATTCTTGAAACTTGTTACTTTTAATTTATTTACGACCATAACAATTATAACTGGTAATTAAATTTTGGTCTGACCGGATCAAAAGCACAGCTTAGAAAAACCATTAGCTTAATGCAATCTAATCTAAACAAATCGACCCCGCGGCCCTCCCAAAAGTCGAGACCCAGCCTGTCATTCGCCAGATGACGTTAGTCAAATGAGTAGTAGGACGTGATGGGTGCCTTGCCTAACAGGTTAAGTTAAATTCGACTTCTGTAACGACTTTTGATCAGTCGCTCGTACTATGACTTGTAATCATACATACATTATTATTAATAAACGAAGATTATTATCAACAGCAGCAGCAAATCATGATCAGCAGCAGCAGCAGCAGCAGCAGCATTATTATTATTATTATTATTATTATTATTATTATTATTATTATTATTATTATTATTATTATTATTATTATTATTATTATTATTATTATTATTATTATTATTATTATTATTATTATTATTATTATTATTATTATTATTATTATTATTATTATTATTTTATTATTATTACCCTCCTCACTGTTTTTGCTATTATTGATCTAAAAATCTCTTGACTTTGCTCTTTGGTGTATTTCATTTGTAGCTGGTATTATGAACCATAGCACAAAAGTTGGGATGGGCGCCGTATGTGGCTGAGTGAGTCAGTGCTTGTGCTCGATTTTGGTCGTTTTGCGGTCAGCTTAGCACAGACTCCCTGAATATCTGTGGGACGTCGGTGCCGCCTTCGACTGCGGTGCGGGACCTCGGGGTGCTATTCGAAGCGGACATGTCCATGACGCGCCATGTGGGTTTGATGGTGGGCAGATGCTTTCGCCAGCTGCCATTAATCAAGAGCTGCGTGATAGCTTTGCCCTTCGAGGCTGCCAAAACGGCTGTGGTCTGCTTCGTTGTCTCTCAGGTAGACCGTTGCAACAGCCTATTGGCTGGTGCGCCAAAGTACCTGCACGATCGACTACAGTCGGTGCTGAATGCAGCGGCGAGGCTCGTTTGTAATCGGCGAAAATACGACCATGTGACGCCATTACTGCGTGACGTGCTGCATTGGCTTCCGGTACCGTACGGGCGTAGCCTACCGCATTGAGTATAAGCTCTCTCTGCTGGTTTACAAGTCACTACATGGTTCATCACCGGACTGTCTCAGGTCCTACTGTGTGCGAACGGCGGCGTCGAGTGCTGGACTGGCGCTGAGATTGAAATGTGACCTGTATGTGCGGAGGACGAAGACACGCTTCGGGGAACGCGCTTATTCAACTGCTGGCCCCAGCTGCTGGAACAGTCTGCCTCCCACGATCCGTTCGGCCGAATCGATTCTTTCGAATCAGTTGAGTCTTTCAAGTCAAGACTCAAGTCTTGTCTCTTTTCTAAGGCGTATGTATCTCTGACGGATAGTGTGCTGTTGTTTGTTAAGGAGCCCTTGTAACGGCATGTGCTGTGTTACGGCGCCATAGAAATCGTCATTAGTATTATTATTAAAACTTGAAGGCTTTCAATGTGGTTTGACTTTCTGGCACTGCTCTTCTCTTGTTTCAATCCTCTTAATTCACCTTTCGCTCTTGCTCAGTTCAAGAATTGGATAGCCTAACTGCATTTTCTGTCTCTGTCTGTCTCTGTTTCTCTGTCTCTCTCTCTGTTTCTCTTTCTGTCTCTCATCCTATCATCTGTGGCGTTCAATAAGACTACATATATGTGCTTGGAGAACTCTGTTCATTCGTCACACATTCGACTTAGTTCAACAGTGAGATCTTTCAATTGACCATCATATCTCTGTTCCTCAAATATCATCAAAATCGGTTTTCTTTGAGAAACTGTTTTTCGACTCCACCGATTACTTTTGTACGATAAATCAGATCTCTTCCTGGGTAATATCCATCTCCTGGTTCTTCCCCATCTAAAAGTGAATTCATACTAACTGTCGAAAGTGATCGTCTCCAGAGAAATCCTGACGCTTCTCTTTTTGGACTCAGCACCATTCAACAACTTTATTTCTAACTCTACTCGGTGAAAGCCCATCTAGGCATGTTTTAAAACCATAATATCTGCTTCTTTGACCATCCATCCCACCGCTACTGATGTGCTCTTCCCAGACTTTGCACTCTTTTAGACTTCAAAACCGCATCCACCATACCGCCTCCAGGTTTCGTTCTGAACTAGATGACTGCAACTCACTGTTTCTCACGCAGAACAGTCATCTCCTTTCCACCAGAATGCTCACGCACAAATTTGACTTAGAATTTTATGTCTGAAATATCTACTTAAATGTGTTTACTATTTAATGGCTAACTGTATGCCCAATACTTTCCAACCCGTTGACCTACAGCTGCTGTAGCTAACTAAAAATTGGTACTAGAAATACTGACGCTTAATTGCCATTGTTGTCCAGGGCTTCTCATTTAAGGCGATCGATCGATCGATCTCCTTGGTCGATCGCCTAGCAAAGGTCTGGTGGATCGGTAAATCGATCGCGTAAATCTAGCGCGATCGATTTACTGGGACAGGAAACTGGAGCCATTATTTTATTTATTTTATTTACATTACTTTAATTTTTGCTTACTTGCGGCGGCGGTAAATGCGTTCGAACCGCGTCGTTTCGTGATCTAATTAATAACTGCTGAGTGATCGCTCCAATTTCGTGCAATATGATTGGTATAACAACACGGTGGACACCTCCCGTAACGTCGTTTGTAAGTTCATAACGTCACTAGGCACGATAACATACATGTAGATGATATATTTTCGAAATTCTGGCGGAGACGGTTGAATAATATTATAACGTACGTTTCTGTCATGGAAATTAGGTGACTCGTTCGATGTGGATGTAGTCGAGATAGAAAACCGTCGGATTGTGAACAAAAATTAAGGCACGTCCTGCAGAAAGCACGCCTACAATATTCGGTTGCTGGCCATAGGACTGGAATGAACTCCCGTTGCGTTTCGCCTAATGAATTGAGTTCACAACTTCACACGGCCACACCATATTCTTTAACTAGATGTTTGCCCGTCGACGGTTAAAAATGTCAAGAGATGCGTCTTCTCGTGCTATGATTGACATAAGTCGATCTCCCTCCCTTCCGTAGTCCGTCCGTCCCTCCCTCTCCGTCCGTCCGGCCCAACTGAGCCGTCCGTCCCGTTACCCTAACTCCGATCTTCCCTCCAGTCTCTCGATATTGTTCACCGCTCCCTCCCTCCCTCTCTCCCCCTCAGTCCCTCCGTCCTCCTCCCTTTTTCCGTCCGTCCCCCTCCCTCCCTCCCCGTACTCGTTCCCGGCCGTCCGTACCTCCTTCCCTCCCTCTCCGTCCCTCCACCACGTCTCGAGCGTAAGATCTCCCTCGATGACGTGGAATGACGTAAACCAGGCTTCAGATGGACGCACGCACAGGCACGCACAGAGATTTCTGTGCGTTTATATTATTAATAACTTAACGACTGTCTTATTTAGCCGTGGCTGTACTAGGAGCGCTTCTGAGTCGATCACCTGGAGGGGGCGCTATATGAAAACTTTAACAATACTAATACTATAGTAAATAACGTACGGAACTTCTGAGATAGGCCTACTAGATTAGCACCATAATATGCAGCTATAGTCTACGTAGGCTACTATATATATTATACAGCTATTACGATACCTATAAAATAGGCCTACGTAGTAGACAAAAGCTCTCGAGGTCGATCGCGCACTGATCGCCTACGCAAACCAGCGCGATCGATTTTCAGATCGCCTACTATTTTCAAATGAGAAGCTCTGTTGTTGTCATGCGTCATTTTTATTATTTTGATTGGCGTTACCAATAATTTGCTGTTTCTGGCATTATGAAACATAGGTTAACGATTGTCGATAACAATAGATCTGTAGTTGATCTTGTAGTGGACCCTAATAATATACAGATCACATAGATGATAATGTTCTAGTTGAACACTTTAACGACGAGCTGCATTAGTTCCCGTTCACGTTTAGGCCTAGTACACGCTCGTCGTTAAGTGTTGAACAAATTGCACGTCGTGATAAACAATAATATACTGTTCGTGAAAATGGGCTCTAGAGTCGATGACTTTAGTTTTTGTTAGGCCCAACTGAGGTTAGTTACCAACTAGATCTTTCAGGATATTGTTCACCGCTCTGACAGTATCCTCCCAGCTGCGTATAATATGCTCAGGCCATCTAACGTAAGCTATACTATAGCGAAAACATGTTCGACAACCAGTGTTTCTATACTAGGATTGTGACAACATCTTCGAGAACCTCTGGATAAGACAGTCAGTATTTTACAGCTTTATAGTCAATAGTTCTGTATTTCTTTAGCACTGATTGTTAAACGTTATTGTTATTATTATTATTATTATTTGCCCCGAGGTACACATGATCCCTCAGGGACTTAGAAAGTATCCTAAGGTGTGCCATCAATTTGGAGTTAGTGGTCCTCGACCTATTATTATTATTATTATTATTATTATAATTATTATTATTATTATTATTATTATTAAATTACTATTATTATTAAATTACTATTATTATTAAATTATTATTATTAGTGGTATTATCATTAATGTATTTATTTAGCGCAAAGCATAGGTATAATACAAGAAGAACACATTCAGTCAACCGTCTATCTGTTAGAGAAGGGTCTAAGCCGTCACTGAGCAGTGAATATTGAACTAATGTAGGCCAATTTCAATACCATACAGAGTAACTGTATTTTGATAGTGACCTCCCTACAAAGTTCTGAAGTGCACATTGATGGGAAAACAGGAACATTTTGAACCATAGACAGACTGGAAGAGGTAAGTCTTCAGTTTAAAATGAAAGACATTCGGCAGAAAAGTTGCGAACATGAAGAAGTTCAGAAAAGTTGCGAACATGAGGAAGTTCAGAACTCCAGATGAAGGGACTTAGCAACCGTGAATTAACACCGGGTCAAAACAAACATTTACCAGGAACAACATACTTTCCAGCAGATGCCGACCGAGGTTCGGTTCGGCCTTTGATCGATCTACAGGGTGTAACGTACAGAGTTTCAATAGATGCGAATCTATATTCACACAGGAGCTGACTATAATAGACTGAATGTTCAAACTAAAGGTCGTAAACCAGGATGCTAATCAAAAGGTTTTGATTCAATTATTTTAATTGAAAGAATCGTCCGGTAGGCTATAAGATTTAAGTAAGTAGGAAGTGAATAAGTAACGCTTCAGATACTGTTAACAGGCCACATACAAATAATTAATCTGAGCAATGAAATCGTAGGCATGTCTAGGTGACATCGGTCAGTCAACGAGAGTAAAGAAGCTAAAATAGGTCTAGAAATATCTGAAGCGAGGCCTCATTTCAAATAATGACTGGAAGTGGACTCTTTGCTGTATCGTCCACATATTCTTTTGTTATAAGGCCAGGCTTTTAAAATGCCAATGCATAGGTAATTATGGTAAGAAATGCGTATCTACTCAACGTAATTCAATTGGTTACTCGAGTACTCGGCAAGTATAGCTTAACGAATATTTCACGTACTCATTAGTTTTCTTTAAGCCACTTCGCAACTTTCAACGACTCGAGCACTGAAGTAGAAAAAGCTGTTAGGTTGGTGGCTCCAAGTGTTGGACTGAATTACTGGTGTCCACAGAAATTATTAACTGGCTAGCAGGTTCTTATTAACTATCAGGTTCTTTTAAGATGGCAAAGGTGCTGAAAGCCTAATTTAGTATTCTCTGAATAATAGTTTCACACAAAACGTTAGGCAATAAATAAACACTCTCTTGGCTACGGACATTACGAAATAACTTGAATGTAGCAGAAGCAATCTTTCCATTTTCTTCCACAAAATTTATACAGTTTTTCACATCTGGGTCTTGATAACAATTGCCGTATTATATACCTTCACAGAATGACAAATGCATGTATGTATACATGTATTATGACACCTAATATAGCGCATTTTTAAGTATATCACAAAAGCGCTTTCATTCAGCCAATATTTCGACAAATAGGTAATTATGCTAACTGTGTCAAATGAAGTTATCACGATCATCACATTATTTCTTTGCCAAGCAAACATTAACGTTATTAGTTACACAGAAATAGCCTAGCACCTAAAATCCTGAACAAAAGGCGCAGAGTGTATCATATTTGTAGGTCACTGTCTTGTACAAGACTACATTCGCTTTAGCTGTTACGTGACTCATACTGCCTTTAATCTGCTATTGATTTATAACCTTTTGGCGAGTGAGGCTAGTGAGCCTATTGTCAAGCACACGCTACCTACCACATGCCTGTCCTTTCCGTGAACTTGAGACTGATATATATATATATATACATATACATACATATATAAATATAATTATGTGTGTGTGTTTGTGTGTGAAGGCTATAGCTATAACGAACACGCTGACCGATGGGCTGATTACACAATGGCTCGTTTTTTAGCGGAGTAGAAACACCATCTGCTTCGGACTGCTGTCACCTTGAATGTGTACTGTTTCTCATATATAATTTTGAGCCTGCCTGATAACCTTTCATCACACTCGACATAATCCGTTAGCGCGCATGTTCTGCATTCTAACCATTACGAATTCGAGCCTCTGCCGAGCCGATTTTTTGTAAAGAACTTGGCAGATTGCTTGCGCATTTTTGCTTCTGTCATCAGGCAGTAGAGTAGATGGTACTAGCGTAAACTGAGAATAAAACGGCATGTGTTGTGATGAACTGGTCAGGGTCTACCATTTTTGGATTCGTCTATTTCCCGCTCAAAATCCAAGTACCACGAAATGTGTGTCTCCCCTATATTCCTCGTAGAAATAGGACCTTGTTTAAATAGGCCTACTTAACACTGCTTACAACCACTATAGCACCCTGCGTATTAAGTCTACGTGCTTTCGGCTGCTCAGTAGGCTAATAATATAATCTGTTATATATCTGAAACGAGCGAAGATGCCGGACAGTTTTAAGTGAAACTAGGTCTAGGTCTAATCGAAAGAGAAACAAGTAACCATACCTTAATTGCTCAAGGCCTACATTGCTAGTGCAAGCGTTGATTGTATGTTAACAGCTGAAAGCTTAGCAGCTTTTGCAAAAATCAATCATTTATTTCTGTAACCACCAGAAGAGAAAACGAACAAATGAAACAATAAGGCAATGGTTTGACATGTACTGGCTACACGGAGGCCCAGAAGGGATCATGAATCCCGCTAAATACGGACACCTAAACATGTAAAAATACAGACAGGAACCGAAAGACAGCCAAAATATACTTAGAGCGGAGTAAGCCTTGGGCTCAAAATCAAGCAAAACTAAAAGGAAACAAGATGGGTCGGTACAGTTTGACGTCAACAAATTTTTTCTAATGAATCAACACAGACCCTTCAAAATAGTAGCGAAAACATTAAATAATGCTAAAAATGTATAAAGTGCTTAATGTTTAATACTACTAAAAAGGTTGTAATAAACTAAACTCATATATTTTTTTATTCGAGATTGCATTTTTAGTGTAAATTTTAAAAACTATTCTACATGTATTGAGCCATTGTGTTTCTTTTTTGTAGGGGGTTCTGGGATTGTTGACATAATTTTTAGGGGGTCCGTCAATGTTTGACAGTTGTTGACAAGGGGGAGGGGGTCAAAAACTGCCCAAAATGTGTTGACATAATTAATGGACGACCCCATAGTGGAGTAAGCCTTGGGCTCAAAATCAAACAAAACTAAAAGGAAACAAGATGGGTCCATCAAAACCACATTAACAAAACACTAAATGAATATTATTTAACTAAAATAACATTACAGACAAAATTATCTAAATTAAGTTAATTTATTCCATTAACTAAGAGGGAGCGTAGCTTTTTTGAAAATCTAACAATTAGGTGAAGAACGAATAGCTAGAGGGATATTATCCCATATTACAGTACCAGTAGATTTAATAGAGAGTAATCGAGTATTAGTGTCAGCATAGTCACGACGATAGGAATTCGAACCTCTCGTGTTGTAAGAATGCCTTAGAATGGATGCTAGAAGTACGATAAATTCCCCGATTTGAGCGATCCTTATCTATTTAACCCTTAATAATCAAAACTCAGAAAATATTTGCCTGGTGTGAGATCCATAGAGAACATCTGCTGAGAAACGCACAGCGCTCTTTTGCAGGATAGTTAATCTATGCAGACTAGATTTGTAAGTTGAGGCCCTTACCATATTACAGTAAGAAAGTTATATTAGGGGTTAAATAAGCGAGTAATACAGAGTAGTAAGAGTGTAAGATGGTAGCTGATAAGAAATACGAGATAAAATTCCAATATTCTTAGCGATTTTGAAGGAAGCTATGTAAATTGAGGCCCTTACCATATTACAGTATTTTTTTATATGCTCTTTCTATGTTAAGTGTTGGTCTGCATAAACACCCAAGAATTTAGTTGATTCAACTTGAGAAATCGGAACACCATCGAAGTACAGATTATGGCACTTGGAGGGACAGCTTTGTCTATGAGATTTGAAGAGAATGTAGATTGTTTTGTCAATAATGGGTGTAAGCTTGTTAGCTGAAAACCAGTCTGCAACAAGGGTTAGCTCAGTATTCACAATTTGAAATAACGTGTTCAATGAACCATGAGAATAAAAGATATTGGTATCATCAGGTACAGTGAGAATTTCTTTTTATTAGACTTTAAAAGACCCCGAGTCATCCATGGTTGTTTACGGGTTGGTCTACCTCTGGTGTTTTTTGTGATGCAGGAGGGAAGGATTCATCATACGCTCTCTTATAGTGCAACAGAAATAAATCGTAAGCCCCATTTGCATCACCATCATCACAAGCATCCATAACTGAGGACCAGTCAATGAGATCGAGAGATTCATGAAATGAGTCAATTCTAGCATCGGTAATAATTCTGAGGTCACCGAAGGATGCATTCTTTAGCTGCAGAGACTCATCATAGTCGAATCGGTCTAAAATAGGTAAATAGTCAGAAATATCAGAGGCAATAATTGAGGAGTCGATTAACTTTGGCCAAGTGTTAGTGAAGATAATAAAAAATATTATTATCAATAAGCGTAGATGAGTGGGAGGTAATTCTAGTAGGCCTTGTTATAACAGGTAGAAAGTGGTGGGCAGTCATGCAGCTATAGAAGTTAGTAGTGCATGGCTTTATGGTTATTTACCTTTAAAAGATCGACATTAAAGTCAACTAATAAAAGTACTTCTTTATTTCTCTAAGGAGCAGACAATCAATCTCATTACTAAATTCATCCAGATAATGACCAGGTGGCATATCAATGACACCTTTGAAGTAGTTCCTCTCTTATGGGAAATACAAATAAATAGGCCCTCATAGGAACTAGAGGGAAAGTTGTACTTAGAGTGGTATAATAAGTGGAAAGAGATATCATCCTTGATCAGGAAAGCCACACCGCCTCCTAACCACCTCCTCTAGGATTGTGCATAAATTGGCAACAAGGTATTTTAACATCGTCCTCAGAATTACCATCCAACCATGTTTCAGTTAGGGCTAAAATAGAGACTGATAATACAGCCAAAAGATCTCGAATTTCCCCTAGTTCCGGTAGTAGGCTTCTGCAGTTAATGTGCAGAGCTGAAAAAGATAATGACGGAGAAGTAAACTTTGGTCCCAGAGAGAGGGCAGTGGAGTAGGAATCGTCTCAAGTTATATTAGTAAAATAATTATGATCGGGATCCATATTATCAATACCGTTCAATAAGGTACGATTGTCTGATTCATCTAGGAATAAATTCAACTTTAAATCATCATTTTTTACTTGGGGCAGATCACGACTATCATTATCGTCAGTCACAATGCTTAAGAAACCTTTGTCATCTACATGTACAATGTGGTTAAAAGGAAATGCATCAATGATACAAAGTGGACAGAGCCACAAGTTAGATTCAGTTAAACGTTCTAAATTAGCTTCACAACAATGTAAACGGAAGACTCTGCAGCACACACTATAAACAATTGACTTAATTAGCTTCTTAATTGCATGCAAACAAAGATCGCATGTGGATGAACTGCCTCTAGGCAGATTAAAATCAACTAATGTCCCAAACTAGGGCATAAAACCGTACCAATAATAGACCAGATAAAATTTAGGTCGTGATAACTTTCAATAATGACACATGTCAGAACTCAGCTTCAATTGAAAGAAGACAATAAACGCCAAAATGCACAGAATGTATGTTTAAACATATAAAGAAGTTCAGGTTCAACCAGGTCTGCTATCGAAGTTTTGTTGGCTTCGTAAGGTACAGGTTGGTAGAGAAAACTACGACACTCTACCAGATCAAGGCAGGAGTCGGGAAGTAGAGATCATCACAGATCATCCAGGTTCGTCAGGTAGGTGATTATTTTGGCTTTTCACTCCGAGAGCCAGACTGATGGATGAAGTTACAACCACCTGCCGTCCAAGTTGAGCTAATCTTCCGAGCTTTCACCAGACTTCTGGCTTTGGCGTATGTCTGGGAATTTGAACTTGATAATGTAGGTTGCGGAAGTCCTATGGCTGGACACGTCTCGAAGAGTTTTCCGTGAGGCATAGACCGTGTCTCGTATTTGTCTGCTCACAGATCTAAAGACTAATGGGCGATACAGATTTTTTCCATTGCTAGGAATTCTGTAGGCATGGGAGACGTCGGCTTCAGAGATAGAGAAGTGAAGACGATTGGTGCAGAGGTCAACGACAGACTGAATTGATGATTGATGTATTTGAGAGGTGGAAAGTGCAGATCCAGACTCAGCTCTCGGAGCGATTTCTGTCAAAGTCCGTGGATTACGAGGTTAACCAGGCGTAGAGTACTCTCACCAGTTTCTCAGGCACTCCCAAAGAGATTGTGAAATGTCTATGTTGTTGGCACTGGAGTGCCTTCTGAGATGTTTGGAGGACCTGTATAGCAAATCGATCAGCGCAGTGAGAGTGGACGGAGAGCTAACAGAATGGTTTAGAACGGCTGTGGGGGTAAGACAGGGATGCGGATTGTCACCAGATCTCTTCAATCTGATACTGGAAGCAGTAATGAATTTGGCGTTGAATAATGCTGAAGAAGGAATACTTATAGGAGGCAGAAGACTCAATAATCTTAGATTCGCGGATGATATAGACCTTGTGGCGGAGAGCAAAGTACAGCTACAGGAGCTGACCAACAAAGTGGACTTTAGTAGCAAAAGACTAGGGCTCAGGATCAACGCCCAAAAGACAAAACAATGACAGTGGGGAAAGGACAGGAGGCACTGGACATCAGATTGGGAGGAGAGGAGCTGGAGCAAGTAACCGAGTTTGCATATCTAGGAGGGCTTATTACAGAAGATGCCAGATGCACAAAAGACATCAAACGGAGAAGTACTCTAGCGTGTGCAATGTTCGGTAAACTAAATAAGATCTGGAAAGATAAAAGCATATCAACGAGAACCAAGATGAAGTTATACGAAACCTTTGTCATACCGGTACTACTATATGGCTCGGAATGCTGGTGCCTGAGGAGGGAGGATGAGAGGAGACTCTTGACGACCGAAATGAGCTGGCTGAGAAGAATAAAGGGCAGGAGCAAAAGAGATAGGATTAGAAATGAGGTGACTAGAAGAGAGCTGGGACAGACGGATACAATTGTCGATAGAATAAGGAAGAAAAGGCTAAAGTGGCTGGGACATGTGATGAGAATGGGCAATGACAGATTACCATCGATGGCTTTACACGGATATGTGGAGGGAACTAGGAGTAGAGGAAGACAACAAAAGACATGGATGGATAATATACGAGAGGATCTGGAGAGAATGAAGATGAACATTGCAGAAGCAAAGGAACAAATCAAGGATAGAGAATTCTGGAGACGACAAGTTGAGGACTCATCGTTGGCCTTGGCCTGACGGAGGAGAAACAAAGAAGAAGAAGAAGAGTACTCTCCATTGCCTTCAGTTTCAACTTTAACTGACGCTTTCATCAGCTATCAAGCGTCAAAAGAGATTGTAAAATGTCTGTTTCGAATGTTTCTCGGATGTTTCTCGGTGATATTTTCCAATGTCCGGACGATTTTCTGTCACACATTGCAATTAATTCTCTTTGTCTTTTTGTTGCCGAGTACATTCGTAGTTTTGTTTTGGATTTTGCGCACACATCACAGACAGTTTATTTCCTTTGTCATTCTGTAGCTTTTCTTGATGTTTCAATTTGAAAAAAGTGTTTTATTAAACCTAATTATATAGTTTTACTTTCAAGGCATTAAGATTTTGAGTAAAGTGCAATATAGCATTTTGATGAAAGCTTACAAATTTACACTCGGCTCGGCTCATATTTCCAAGCCATGATCACTAAATTATACTAAAGTATGAAATAAGTAAAAACTAAAGTTTTGTAATTGATGACTGTGAAACTGATATTATGATGCCCTCTCCTAATTCTTCAGAAGATGTTCTGGCGTCCAATAAATAAACTGAATAATAATAATATTGTTTTGGTGTTCAAGCACCTATTGGAGAAATCTCTGTTGACTGGCGTTGACGCGAGAAGTCATTTCGAAGCCGTCAGTCGCAGACTCTGCATTGGTTGCTTAACTTACCTTGAATAATACGATCGGTCAAGACAGTAGGTGATGTATTTTCTTGTCTACTCTTCTTGTTTCAAATTTAAGCAGTTAAAAGTAACATCAAAGCTATGTATGAGCCATCATATGGATAAAAATTCAGTTCGCATTCCAGTATTTCGCATTAGGTTGATAAACATGGTTGCTAGAAGGATCCCTAAAGATATAAGACACGGGAATGATGGCGACGTTAACAGTGAGATACCCATAGAAATTACGGAACAGTTGACAACTTCATTGAACTTTAACTATATCTTCGTTTAATAAAACAGACTGACACTAAGTCTTGCGAAAGACACAGCGGGCGCTGGATGAATACCCAGGTATACACACATAGATGCACATGCATACATTTATACATAGTTTTACATACACATATACAATTATACATACATAGACACACATAAATAAATACATAGGCTTGCATAAATACATGCGTCATGCGTGCATACATATAATAGACATAATTATTGCCTACAATTCATGCATATAAGTTACAACCACGAACAAACATATATACAATTATACATACATACATATATGCATAATTGAATACATGAATGCATACATGAATACATATAAATACATAAATACAAACTTACATGCATGCACACATATAGTACTTCTGTTTTTTAATTACTCCTATACTGCACAACCTAATCAACTGAAGCTAAGACTTCCAGTTGATTGTTTTACAGCAATGGAAACAACGAACATCTCGTTCGAACAGACAACCGTAGGCCTATTCTCGATGAAGTCAGATTCCGGTAACACCTTTTTTGTTCTCTGTTCTTTGTATGGTTCCTTGGTCTCTCTTTGCCTCTTTTCCGTTAACCTTTTAAAGTCACTATGTTCGGTCATGGTTTGTGTCGCTAGATCCGGAGCACCATTGATGAATTTTTGTTGGGGAGTCGTTTTATAAGTCTTTGATCATATTTATGACTACAGTAAAATAGTAAGTAGGTTTTTACAGTAAGTGAGCTTGGCGTTATATGAGGGGCCTGGTTAGACCTGCGAAACTTGTAAACCTGCCTTAAGTCTTATTTAACGAATATAACAGGTTCTTCATCTAAGCCAAAGTTGGCGTCAAGATCGGGTCAATTTGCAATCAACTTGCATGGAGTTAGGCCTACTTTAAATTGTTAAAGTAAAATAATATCAGAAAGTGATTATCTATGACGATGCAATGAAGTTCTATGAACATTTCAAGGCCTCGTTTGGTTTATTAACTAATAATGTATACATTACAACAGTTTAAAGTTGGTTAATTGATTTCTAGGTAATTTGCAACTGGAGACTCTGAATGATCTTGTCACCAATCATACAATGACGACACCTCACGACGGAACCTCAGCAAATCCGTTTTGGATGTCAATCATAATTTTTGGAGCACCCTCGCTCGCTGTCTGCGTTGGTGTTGGAGTCGCCTGTGCCATCATTTTCGCTATAAAGAAACGTCAAAAATGTAATTTAATTCGCCAGCTAGTGACTTGTCATCAATAAATCAATAATATTTTCACTATTGTCGCTGTCACCGCCATCATCAAAAGCAGTAGGCTAACAGCACCAACGCCGTCAGCACCGTCATCTCCGCCTCCCTCAATATCATCAAGACTAGCGTAATTAAAATTGCTCTTTGTTATTTGTTTACATAACCTATAACTGTGCCGAAATATTAAAAAATGTCAACTGCGCAACCTTCCTCAAACTGTCAAACTGTACTTGAGCTGGCGAGTATAATTTCAGGTATTAGGATGTATGCTGACTGTCTTGAAACTCACATAATTTGATCTGTTAGATGGCCATAGGAACAGCGCCTTTGTGAGTGACTGAAAATGTACTATTATTATAAGTGTTCTCATACATACATAGGCTTAGGGCTTACATACACTGCACCCTTCAGACAAGTCAATTACACACTTTATGTAGAAAGAAAACACTATTTTAGGCCCTGATCTGTAATAAAGCATAGATCTCAATATTATTACTAACTGTCTAGACGCTTATTTTAATTTGAAGCGAAACAACCACCAGACGTTGAAGAAGTTGTCAGTTGTCCGGAAGCCACGCCAACTGAAGCCATTGAACCCGACCCCCATGTGTATGAAGATCTCGTGGAACCAAGTTACTGCGATGTATTAACAACTCTACAGAGGTCTCTATCGCCTAATCTCTTGGATTCCGGTGACTACGAGGAGATAGCGGGCGGTACACTGACCGCTAAAGTCAAATCATTGATGCGAAAGCGAATTCTTGCCGAAGCCGAGTCCAAATCCGGTGCTCAACCTCAATCATCGAATTCCACAGCATCTACATCACATGCGGCTGGACATCTTTCGGAAATAGAGCAGGGTCAATCAACAAAATCGCCCACTCAACTGTCCAGCAGCGAAAATTCTTCTCAAAATATTGAAGTCAACAATTCGTCTACATGTAAAGCGGTTCCATACAGTATAATCGAATTTCCATTTGCTGGAGAGCAGCGACGAAAAGTTTCACGGATGAAGGTCGCGTCTGCATCGGAAAAGCCGCTACAACACAACGACAAAGCAGAGGCGGCCGAGAATGCAAACGCAGACTACGAAACACTGGACTCAGGCTACGAGAAACTCAGTCCAAGGTCAGAGAGGAAACCTCGGATCTACGCCAGGTTAACGGAAATCTTCCGTCCGCGTCCAAATAAACGAAATCATGATGAAACTGGTGCTGCAAAGGATGATTGTTAGGTCTGATCATCGTCGTCCAAAAACTTTACTTCAGCCACAAATGGAGAATGGAAAGATTCTCAAAATCATGAGCTACTCAGAGAAGAGTAAATTAGATAAGCTGCCTGAACAGCTGAATGAGCTCGAACAGTGTACATACCCTATTACACTAGGATATACAAATGAGGGTCACAACTGAAATGGAAATATGTAGTACGTGTGCTTAGACCACGTGATGTCATATAACAATGGACGCTTGAAACGACTGAATCCCCTCTGTATGGATTAGTTCCAGCTTCTTTAAATGATACGTAGGCCTGTAACAGTTATATTTAAAATTAATTTAATCTGAAATAGGCGATAAATCTCAGATAACCTAGCATAAACTGTAAATGTAATGTAAAGCATCATAGTGTATTCAGATCTAACAAGCTCAATACTGTAACATAAGGGGCGCTATATAAATTTTGACTGACTGATAATGCAAAGTCATATTATGACTTTGCATAAAAGTTTGTATTAATTATTTCTGCTGTAGGATAAGCTACTGTAATTAACTGTAGTAATGACGACAATTTCTGTAGCACTGTCAGTGGCAAGCTACTTCTATGATGTTTTACATCAGCGTAAATACTAAGAGTTACATGGGAAGTACAGTTTCAATTGTTTTTTAAACATAAATGCTTCTGACTTACTGAATAGGCGCAGGAAGACTGCTCCAGGAACGTTGTATAGTGTGGATAAACGTACTGAAATAAGTCAGAAGTCTAGTCGAGATAGAAAAGTCAAGAAAGGGTCAAACAGTGCATTCCAGAAACACGATCCATCATCCAAGCACAAACAAGATTGTCTTTAAGGTTTCAACTAGCTTTATTTTGAAGATGGATCTTGAAGTTAGTTTATTTTCCTGTATAAGAAAGAAAGATCCACAAGTGTGGCTGATTGCTAAAAGGTCGTTTTATGTTTTGTTTTGCGAGAGTTATATCCACAGCTGCGCCAGGCAGAGTGTAGTAATTACAATTCTTCTCTTCTTATTTCTCTTCCATCAGTTTCCCGACGATGAGGCCCTTATGAAGCCTCTCCAGTGTTCTCTATTTCGTACTATGCTGCCGATCTTCGTTATGTCTGTACCCCTCTTCTGTAGGTCTTCTTGGATGTTGTCCATCCAGGTCTTCCGTTGCCTTCCCCTGCTCCTCTCTCCCTCCACGTGACCGTGTAGCGCCGCATTGGGCAGTCTCTCTCCCGCCATCCGTCTCACGTGTCCGTACCATCTAAGTCTTCGTCTCCCAATTCTCTCTACCACCGTATCCTCCGCTCCGAGGTACTTACAATTACATGCATATAAAGTTATGGTTGAACACCATTCTTTTCGAACGTGGTCTTCTATAGTAAGGCTGGAACCACTTTTGGTCAGTTTCTTCAAAAGACGCTATATAAATTAACAAGTACAACTACAATTACAATTACATTATATTATACTACATACATTGTGTAGACATTTATAACAATGTATGGCTATATAAACTGCAATAAAATTAATGTGGTTCGTTAAGAGAAAAGTTATCTGTAGTCACCTTGGCCACAGTTGTTTCAGTCTTTACGAGAGGTTTTGCTGCTGATAAGCGTACTAGGAGAGATGATTCAAGTGAATGGCCTGCATTTAATTATAATTCATTTGCGTCAGAACACTGAACTGGGTAATATATGCTTAACCGTGTGGCCAAGCTGGCCTGCATTATATCTCGTTCGATCAACGTTGACATGAGTAGTTATGGCTTAATTATCAAAGTCCAGCACTTGAACCGCCGCTGAATGAAAATCCTACAGATAACCAGCAGCAGGACATTCCAACGTATATAGGCCTATGAGCCTATGCATGCTTCAACTCTACTATTTGCTTATTATCACCGGTAGACTTGACATCGGATGGTTTACACAAGGCCAAGTAACAGTTCTTCCATATAATACCGTCGATTGTAACTCTGAGGTAAGTCGGCAACGTTTGAAGCTGTTCTTTTGATAAGTTTCAGCAGACAGAATCAGTCGTATTCGGCGATTCATCTAAGCAATGATAGGAATAATTTGAAATGTTTGTTAGCCACAAACCGCGCAATATCGTACACTCACCAAGTGCTGCTTGATAAATGTCTACTCTACTACTTGGAGTACTGCACAAACATTCATCCCACACGCACTAGGTCTATAAATAGAGTATGAATATGCATAAATCGTCTATACTAGCGTATATAATGACTGTGTAAAGCCACCGATTTGCACACAAAAGGCTAATAAGTATAGCTACTACATTTACTGTATAGCCGGCCAGTTGACTGGTGTATAAGCTTACTGCATAGGCGTATACGAAAATATGCACATAAGTCATATATAATATATACACTTGACTGTGACTACTTTTACAGTCATAAAATTATTCTATAAATAAATAATCCGGTGTAGCAGCAATGTGCATTTAGGGATTAAGTTACGTGTGTCTGTATGTATGTAACATTGTATTGTAATTATAATCGCAAATTAATACTCAGAAAAACACACATTTTGGCCAGAAATACCTTCTACTATTATTAGTAGAAAGAAGAACGACTAAGCTTAAAAGAAAGAAAAGAGAAAGTAGGAAAATTTAAAAAAAACATGTTTTCTGCCAGAGTAGGCTAAGTATGTCTGGGTGTATCAATGGTGTTTCTTTCTTATATTATATTATTCTATTATATTGTTGGAGGTGTCCCCAGGTTTGGCCATATATCTTCCTTTATGCAGGCTACTTTACTTTGGCTCGTTATCCAGCAACGTATTCAGTGTAAGATCCTGACCCATATGGGCAATTGTTTCGTTGGCGCTGCTCCATCATACCTTAGGGCAGGGATGGACAACCCGCGGCCCGCGGGCCAAATGCAGCCCGCGGGCTGCTGATTGGTGGCCCGCACGGCCCCTTTCTAAATAATTTGTTTTCTCATTTTGAACCTACTTACTTGTCCGACTACTACAATCTACATAATAATGATGTCTAAAACACTAAAAGACTTAGTGCTGTAAGTTCTAGTGACCTAGGGCTAGAACTAATGTAGTCGTAGGCCTACCTGTTTTTATACATCTTGTAAAATATTAAATAAACATTAAATGTTTATTTAAATGTTTATTTAAATGTTTATTTAAAGAAATACAAATTTTGTATTTCTTTCGAGGCTGTGAGGACGAACATTTTGCGGCCCGCCGCGTGCTTACCAACAATCATAGTGGCCTATATAGGCCAAAAAGGTTGGCCACCCCTGCCTTAGGGACTTCTATATTTCACTCTTCTGGGTCCTGGGTTGTGGTACCCTACGGTCGGCTGCCCATGGACTCCTGACTGTTCCTCGTCTGGGTACTGCTACAGCTCAGTCCAGAAGCTTTTTGTCTATGTTGGGCCCACCAGCTGGAATCGCCTTTCTCCGACTTCTCAGATAGTCCCTTCTACAGTTTCGAAGCGCCTGAAGTCTGTATAATTTGACAGTAATTTCACTGGTTCGAGGTGGGGGCGCCACTTTTCTTGAAGTGGTGCTTTGTATAAAGTCAGAATACACTTAAAATTTACAATATCCGGAAAAACATACACAGAAAAACCAAAAATAAGCTTGAACCTTCAGAAATATTTATTCTGTCAAGAAACATGTTCTTTCTTTTTTCATGTTTTCCTGCTTTATCTGTTCTTTCTTTCATTCGTTTTTGTTTGTGCTTTTCCTGTTCTTTCGTTTTCGTTCTTGTTCCTGCATTTCCTGTCCTGGAGGACTCCTTGTTAAGAAGGAACCTCGCTCCTCTTTCGTTCTCTAGAATAAACAGCTGTAGCGCCATCCAGCACTAGTCTTCCACTTCAGGTCCAATGGTCCATCTTCTTCTTCTTCTTCTTTAAGTTCTCTGCCCTTCGGCAGGTTCCAACCTCCAATGACGCCACTCCTCCCCGTGCTGCGCCCCCAACCCGCTGCATCCGTCCGTCGGCCATCCACCCCAGCACCACCCGCCCCGGCCCCTCCCCCACCCCCCCACGACCTCCCCAGAAGGGAGTCCCCCCAACACGTGCCCCACCCAGCCCCTCCGTCCCTCATCCACTGCTGCCACCAGCGATCGCCTCTCGTCAACCACCCGTAGCACACCCTCCTTTTCGTCGTCTTGCAAGTGTTTCTTGGGAAATTAGAGAGGTGGTTTCCCGTTGCCTTCCTCTCGGTGTTTTTAGCGAGACACCATCTCCGAGCGTCGATGTCCTTCATCGTCCGTCCTTCCGACTCCTTGTCTCTGGGCTCGCATATACCGGCGAGGGCTCGGTCGTCCACCACGCACTTTGTTTCCAACAGGGGTACCACGTGAAGGTGGCGTGGTGGGCATTTGGGTGGTAGAGGTTTTTAGAGACGCTTACCACCCCATTTCCACCCCCATGGTCCATCTAATCTCACTTATCTCGAGAATCTGCAGCCTATATAACAGATACAGTATGCATATCCTCATCTCTATCAACACCTACGGGAACCTTCAAGTTCCAGTAACATTCCGCGTACCGACATCAACTTAGTTGAAAGAATCTGTTGTCTCCGAACCCCTACATGTACTTCCAACGACCGACTGTCGTCGAAGCTCCTCATCTAGGGGCTTGTGATCCACGATCCGTCGAAAGATTGTGCAACCTTTCTGCCAATCCATATTCTCTCAAAATACAATTTAACAAATGAATTTGTTGCGATGTTTCTGTTGGTGGAGGTTTTATCCAGGTGGGTTGCAAGCTCACGGCAGAAGCTTCTCCTTTACCCTGGATTTGGACAGTCTGAGTTTGAATTAAGTTTCTTAGACGGAGTTTAAATTTTACTGGTCATTAAATTTAATAACCAGTAAAATTCAAACTCCATCTCAATGAGTCATTAAATCATTTTATTTTCGGTATTTTTACTCAAGAGCACCATTGCTGGTGTCACGATAAAAAGTCTCGTTTACCAACTGTGTAACAGTTTAAATGGAAACCAAAGAAATATTTCATGGATGAACAGACCACAATTATGAATGTATAATATTGACAATGTGTACAAGTTTTATTGTTTGTTTCTGTATACCTTTATGGCATTTTCTGTTTCTTTACTAGCTTTTTTTTATAAAGGACTGATCACAATTAGTACAATGATGCCATCGAAATGTGAAATATGTGTAATACAAAGTGGATGACCTGTTTAACGGAACCCTGTGTTCATTAAGGTTTATCCTTTGATATTGACTTATGTGACTGAACTGGAAATGTATGCCATTGCTGCCGCTGTTAATGATCAGTAAATATTACTCTTCCCCCCAAACAGAGTCTCCACCGGACTGAAATACTGTCGTCTGTTTCTTTTCAATTCTCTTCCTTCACACATCTCATGTTATTATTGTAACATCTAGTTTAAAATCGCTAAATAATTTTATATAGACTAAATAATTCATCCGCTTAAAATTGTCAGCAACCTTAAAACAAATGTGACTGCATTTCTCAAAGAATAAAGTCTTCCCGATATGAGATATATAGTTAAAGGGAGGACAAAATATGTTCTCACCGGAGATTTAGAATATAGTCTCCAGGGGCGAATTTATTCTAAAACAGATCCTGGCGAGAATCTGTTCCGAAGTAGATTGACTGGGGAGACCCTTTCGGGATTCCGGTATAACTGGACTAATTATGGCATAAAGCTTATTAATTGGGTGACCTACATGCATTAGACCAATTCTGCTTTTATTTGGGCTCTATGTACGTTTTATGTTAGTTAGTCTAATTGTGCCAGTGCTAACTGTATTTGGATCTTTTTGCGATGTAGATGATGATGAATTCAAACGTAAAGAATGGACAGGAGAAAACCAAAGAAAAAGAAAATAAAACTGGAGGATCGTTCGAAAAGGAAAACCTACCGGTAATAGCCCACATCCATGTTTTTAAATATTATTTTAAGATAACTTATTTCCATAGGTGTTCTGCTTAAATTGCTGAGTGGCATGTTTATTGGCAAATCACTGATTCGTCAATCTTTACCTTCTGGATTTGAATCCCGCTTAATCGTTTGAAAATGACAATTCATTTCGCTTTAGAGCAGAAGAACAGAATGATGAGCAGTTCCTTAAGTTAGCCCCTCAAGGCAGGCATGGTATAAAGTCATTTTGCTGGTCTCGGTGTATGAGGAGGTAGGATAGTTCTTTCTGTTACTCCTGGTCATCTCAATAACAGTGTAGGATCAGTGTATAACACTGTATACTCATTATAAACGAGTTGGCTAGGCGCGAAAGTTGAGTCGAAATTTTGAAGCGAAGTTTCGGCCATTTCTGCGATTTGAACCCCCCACCTTACGACGAACAGTTCAGCACATCAAACCAATAGACCATCGCACACTCGATATTAACGAGTAAAGACATGTCTTGTTGCTGTTTGATCTGAAAGATCTCTCAACACAGAGTCATTCATCTTAAGAATATTGTCGACTGAAGTAAGCCATAAATAAGCAATATTTTTACCTGACCCTACAGACCATACTCCATCTTAGACACAGGTGTTTAACACTTTTGAGGCTATATATTTTGTTTAAATATGCGCTGTAGGCTTAATACTTTTTCCTGAAAGATGTCAAAACTGCTTGTTCTCTAATCATTTAAAAAGTACATGTGGCGAATGTTTAACAATGTATGCAGTGCTTTGCACCAGAATGTCACTCTATACATGATGATTTAGAACCATGCGATAATGTTCAATGCGAACAGCCACATGCATAATTAAGTCACAGTTACAACACGTGGTCCAGTGCTCACACTGTTTTTCAGCCAGCTGAGCTGCTACAGATTAAATGGGACTGGACTGTCTTGTATATCATACCCTAAATCTGGCTGGACAATAATGTTAAGTTGGTCTGCTTGGTAATCGATAGACTGTTACTCTGTTACATCCTGCCTGAGTGTCCCCATATTCACTAAAACTTGGTCGCCTCTACGCTTTACCCTCAGGATATCCGGCTTCTGTTGCAATAGGTCACACTCATGTCACCGCGTGAATAGTGCTGCTGTCTATTGTAGAAAACCAAACTATATTTTTTCCGTCTACTTCTGTCCACGTTTAGCAATTTTTCATCCCTTTGTCCCTAGATGCCGACTTTAGTCGACACCCAACGTCAGACCTTAATATGTCAACCGTTGTGGACAAGAGCCTCGAAAGTGTTAACTGCAATAGCCAGTTAACTCCTTTACCGTGAACCCCGAGTTAACTCGTCCAGCGGTAATTATTGTGCAGCGTGAACCCCGAGTTAACTCGTCCAAGGAAAAACATATATGTTTATGTACATATATATGCATAATTATGTACATTATATGTATATAATATATACATATAATGTACATATGCATATACTATATGCATGTATATGTATGTATATATATATATATGCACATATATTTATGTATGCATATATGTATAAATATATGTATATATGCAAACATTATGTATATATGTATAAATACATACATACATATATATATATATATTACATGAATACATATATATACATATATATATGTATATGTATATATGCATATATATATAGACATACATATATATACGCATATATATATATATATTTATGTACATATACATATACATCTATATACACATACATACATATATATACATATACACACACAAATATATATACGTATATAATTTATATATATAGATTTACATATACATATATGCACATATTACATATATATATATACATATACGTATATATATATACACTGCTACGTATATATATATACATATACGTATATATATATACGTATATACATATATATATATACATGTACATATACACATAAATCTATATACATAATATAGTATATGCATACATATATACATATTGATACATATATGTATATACATATATATGCATATATATATATACATATGTATATACATATATATACATGTATATATACATATTCACACACACACACATATATATATCATATATATATATACTTATATGCATATATATATATTATACATATGTACATATATATATATTATACAAACATAATTATACTATATACATATACAAACATACCTAAAAATAATTACACATGTGTTGAAAGAATTTAAAATATTTATTCCACGGTAAAGGGGTTAATGAAGACAGACGCAGCACACAATTGTAATTTGTTAGAGATGCTTATTTGCATGATGCATCTGTTATAAGGAAAATTATGTGACCTTTTAAACGGAATTTATTGTATATTTTGGTCCCACCTTTGCATGCCTATTAATAGTTACATAATTAACAACGATTAAATTATTAGATCTGAATTTGATATTTCTGAAAACGTTTTGCAGGATTATCTGGCTGACATAAAATCCTTGAGATCTATCTTTGAACCCGAATCTATTCGAAAAGACGTCAAGCAATCAAATCAGACGCCACCACCACCTGATGAACCCCAGGCCAAAGCCACTCCCACCGTTTCTCAGAAGGCTGTCCATGACGAAGATATGGTCGATTGCAGTCAGCCATCGATGGAAGACCTCCTCACGAAATTTCGACAACTTGAACTTGAAACGGCCAATATGAGAATCGCGCAAGGCAGAAGCTCGCGGAAATTGAAGGCAGACGAGTACACGCAACGGAGTGCCTCCCTCGACCGCAAATCAAATCTTACCTACGAACGGAAGGTCAGAGAGACTTCGACGAGCACTTTAAAGGGAATGACAATAGACGACCGATTACAGGCAGCAAAATCAGAAGCCGCTCGACGCAGCATTAGCCAACAATCGCAACATCCTCCAGAGAAAAGTTTGTCCAAAGCAGAAATCGACGCCGTAGATGGCGGCTCTAAGAAGGAGTCTGATATTGTCAATGGTTACAGTGTTTCTGTTGACTCTATCAAACGGAGTCTTGGAGCTGCTACAGTTAAACAGATCGTGGAGAAACAGGTTGAACATGAGGAATTGCCGTCGGAGGGAACGGTACAGGCCCTGTTGACCCAGTGGAAGTCACTGGAGATTCTAGACATCCAGAAGAAAAAGAAGAAAGTCAGGTTCGGAGTCGACTCCTCGTGGCTTCCTCCCAATCCGGCAAATCCAAGCAATAAGAGCTCAAAACAGAACGTCTAAAACAAGATATTACAAGAAATGATAATAGCCCCAATAATTATGCACTATGGTGTAACTTATATTGAGTGCATGTAACACACCATTGATTGCAAAGTGAGCTTGTAATCATAGCGTTTCAATTAATTATTAGTATAATGACTTAAACAATAAAACGATAAGTCCTCAACCGTTATGGCACCCGTGTAACCATCGTTATAGCCTAGATGATTAAATAAAGGTTATCTACTAACTATGTATAGGCCTAAGTGGTATATTTATTATGCATAGTAGGCTATCAAATTCGGATCATGTTACTTGGTGCATAATTTCTGGCATTGGCCTCCAGGTTGGCCAGATAATTCGTTTCAAACTGTGGGTCATTTAATTAGTTTAGAACTTTAGATAACCATCAGATTCCAGAGGACGTAGCCTACACATGTTTGGAACATGCCTTTGTACAACGTTTGAGCTATTATAAGAATTTACTAGGCGAACATTAGGCTACATGTTGCAGTTATTTGGCTACCGGATATACATGGGCCTATCATAGTGAAACTTAAACACTAGCACTTTGCATAGCCAACGTAGGGAAGTCAAAAGGGGACAAACATTTATTTTTATATTTATCTAATGTTATATAGTGCCCACTAGATAATTATCTATTGTGATTTACGTAGGCCTATAGACTAAATGGTTGTCTATGTGGTACCTGATAAAATAAATTAATCGCATATCCTCTTTAGATTTCTTATACGAACACCGGTGTAATGTTTATTATTATTCCGAGTAAATTTACAAATAGTTCGAGCTTGTTTCTTTTTATAGGTATGCATGATGCTTGGTTTTTCTTCGATATTTTTGCAGATTTAGGAAAATGGGATTTCCTGTGGTTTCTCTTGGTCCCTTAGGCCTAATAGTCTAGTAATAGGCCTAAATAAGATTCGGCATACGTGTCATTTTCGAATGCGTAATTACGGAGGAATGTAATTCTGGTAAGAGACTATAATTGGTTACTTATTGCTTTGCTGTCAATTTGTTTTCTGGAAAGCACCCGATTGAATGTTGCAGAAGTTCATTCTGCTCTTCAGACCGATAGCAGCAGCGTTGGTCTAATTCCCCAAAATAATATAAAGCCGCGTTTACTGAATCATGAACGATTCTGGGAAGTTACACCTGAACGAATAACCTGGATCGATTGTCGCCTAATATGGATATTAGCCTACTCCCGTGCTAAACTAACCACTGGTCGTTCATCACTCTGGGAATATAGCCTAGCTCAATGTCAAGTTCAAGGCTGGTGTTAGAAAATTTTCTAATGGCGCTGCATTCACTTTCAGGACAATAACATTCAGAGGCCAGATACAATGAGTTGAATCATGAAGGATCAGACCCTATTGATCCCCCTACTGATAAATGAATAGGATCGGTAACTATAGAAAACGTGTAGGTCTATATTTACATTTACATTTACTGCGCCATAATTATGTTGAAGTTTTTGGTACAGCTAGATTTGCCTTGGGTTGGGGTTGCACCTCGGTCCAAAGTCAACCCTAATCCGCGAGTGAAAGATATGCCCATTGAATTTGGTTTAATTCACACCGCTTTGGCGACTCCCCGTGAAGTTCAGTAGAGGCGCGTTGACTTTAAAATGCACCCACCTCACTGACATCAGTCAACAGATTCTATCTCAACTCACCTCAACGTCTGCAACATTCATTGTTTTAAAAGTTGTGGATTTTTGTCCTAATTTGAGTAGCGCCATTGTTTACAACAGTGACCGGTCTTGTAAGTTTAACAAGATATTTTACGGGAGTGCAATATAGTAGGCTACCGTAGGCCTAATGTTCCCTTGTCATGTAAAAAGGCAACAACTCTTGGCCAATTAGAATGTATTTACAAAATTGTAATAAATTTTAAGTCCAGCATAAAATAAATTTGATCTAAACTCTAATATCGTAAATGTTTATTTAAGCAAAATTGCTTTCAACATCTCAAAACACGAGTAATGGCAACAGGCATAAGAATCAATAGCTAAATTTTAAAAATCGGCAAGAAGTTGAAATTAATTTGGCCTATAAGATTGAGACTCTGAAATTTTGGAATCTAAATAAAACAAGTGCTAGCGTTGATTCTTGTATTTTAGAAGTGGTATGATAAGCAACAAGAAGTTCTGTAAGGGTATTTTGCATTCTACATTTCATTAAAACAAAATTCTACTTTTATGCATAAAACTAGCAAATCGTTCATAGAAATTGTTCAATTTAAAGCTTAACGAATTTTAAAGTTTAGATTATGAATCGATTAGGCTATAATTATGTAAGGATACCAAATAACATGTAGCCTACAAACATGATCACTTAATCTGCACTCGTGGTCTATGATAGACCGATAGGTCTTAACGGTTTAACAGCGGCATGAGGAAGCCAGGTCAATTAAAATACTGACACAGGCTGAGAGTAGCGAAGTAAAGTCGTGTATGTGAGCAGAAGCGAAATTCTATACATATCTTTGGGGGGGGGGACAGAGTACCTAAGCGGCCGGAGTTTTGAAGGGGACAGAAGGGCTTAAGTAAAAACTTTGGGGAGACAGTCCCCCCTGTCCCCCCATGATTTACGCCACTGCATGTGAGAGCAGCATATTTCTTGAGCACAACTACACAAGCGTCGAGGTTTAGTAACCATTTCTATAGGAAAAGCGAATTCACTTGTTGACATTGCCATGCGTCTCTGTGCGTGCAGCCCGGATCGCCTCCTGATGGTGGCTTATTTCAGATAGGCCTATTTCAATACCGGGCTATAGCACGGTCCGTACACGAGGACTTTAAGGGCGTGGCGCCCATTAAAACGGGCAGCAATGGTGAAGGATCTCACCCGATCAATTTATTGAAAAATGAGCAGGGCCGAGGCCATACGGTCACTATATATAAAAAGCTTACATTTACATTTTAAAACTGAGTGTATTGTGAGCTCATTCTGATAAGATCTCAAACGGGGCCACGTTTGTTAGCTGTGGCTTAATGGGTTGCAAAATATTCTATTAAAATTGAAAGAATAAGCTTGGACCCTAGTAGACTTTTGAAATCTTCTCTAAAGACCACGTCATGATATATATAGCGCACAAAATAATACATTACGGCTTAATGTTATTTACATAATTACATTAATTGTTAGGCTTGTGCAGCTCAGTTTACAAACTACTTCCGATGGAATCTGAGGGCCAGACGAGGGATCCAAGAATACGCGGCATTGCTGATAACAGAGATGTTCTTCTTGATGCCTTGGACGTTAATCACGTTCTTCTCACAGAACTTTCTGGTCATGAGATTCTCGACGAATACACAAAACAACGCATTACCTCGGAGAAAAAGTATGGCATCAACGAGCGTTTCATTGACTGGCTGGAAACAAGATCACCACAGACGATTGACATGGTTCTACAGAAGCTAAGGGAAGACAAACAGGACCACGTGGCCAACCTAATTGACGGGACGGAAGGTAACTATAAAAATTATCAGTTTTTTAAACTAACAGAAGTATTATTGTATAATGTATAGTGTTCGAAAACTTATATATTCTTTATGTCAGAATTGATGATGTTCAGTAAGGGGCTAAGAAACTTTCTTAGTCTCTTACTGAACATTTCCCTTTTTGATAATTATAAAGACAAGAGCTACGTATATTAACCGCCCAATTGGGAGGCCAACATACAGTGAGCATCAGTATTCTAAGCGGGCTGTGATGAGTGTATGAGTTTTATGAGATTATGTCACAATGGAACTATTAATTTATTCAATTGTAAAAGGTTGTTGCAGTGAAACTGGCTAATTATTTAGTTTTTAAAATATTACACAAGACATCAATAGCATCAAAATCTTTCCACAAATCTATTCATTTCGAATCGATGAGTGCAATGAGACCAGGATAGAAACAGCCTAAGAAGAGGACATGTCTACTGAAACATAAAAATTGCTAAAAGTATAGGTATACTATCCAGAGTTGCCTACTTACTTCCCACTCATATACGAATAAGCTTATACTATTCGATTATCCATCCATATTTTAGTTATTGTAATATGATATGGGCTTCTAATTACCCAGCAAGATTAAAAAGATTAATTGTCCTCCAAAACAGAGCTCTCCGCATTATTGTTAACCAAGCTCGGCACTCTTCTACTCATCTTCCTACGGACCTAGCATTCCGAGACACACACATCTTAAAACTTGAGCAAATAACCTTTCAGCAAATCAGTGAATTTATGCACAAATATACAAATAATCAACTGCCTTCATCATTTAACAACTACTTCAAAACTACGTCTCAATCCAATCCCTATCCTGTACGTTCTTCAGCCAATTATAGACCCATATACTCCCGCACTAATACCCGTAGGTTCTCAATTAAAAGTGCCGGCCCTAAAATCTGGAATAGTATCCCCAACGACATACGGTACCTAACTAGTTTTCACCTATTTAAACGTAGACTGCGTGCCTATTTGATTGCCAATGGTATGTTCTAATAATATTGTGCGTGCTAGTTAACTAGTTAGGATTTGTTAAGGATTAAAAAATCAGCAGAATTAACAAATTATTCGGTCTGCCACTCGAGTACTACAATGATGTAAGGGTGACCCTACTAGTCGGGACTTGTTCCCTTTAGGGTTCTCTATACCCCGTTGTTTTCCTGCTATCATACTGTAATTATGATGATTGTATGCTTTTGCTTCTGCTGGAAACAATAAAATTTATGGTTATAAGTTATTCTTATAGGCGTTAAGTCAAGGTCCGATTGTGAAATGAATCATAAATAACTTGGTCTAGTTGCTGAAAACACTTATGCCTAAAATACTTTTCTCATCTGTCACCGCTAGGCAAGCCCACTATTAGACCTACGTGTAGCACGATAGTTTTGAGAAGTAGATGTAGACGTCTTCGTATGGAGCAATAGTTTGTAGGGTGGAGTGAAAAAACCGAAAATTAGAAATTCAAAAAGTAATAGCAACCAAAAGTTGCCTAATGGTATGGGGTCAAAAAATGTAGAAAAAAGTTTTCACAAATATTAATGTCTTCCGCCCCCACCAGAGGGCCAAAGTTACGAAAATTAGCATTTTTCGAGAAAATTGCAGGTTTCCTTGTAATATTTTTAAATTGAAAACTAATTAATTTTCAGTCAATATACCATTGAATAGAGCTTTCAAAACTGAATAAAACGATATATTAACTTTCAGAATATACCCATATTTGTAGAAGTTATTAACTTTTTACCATTTCCTCTGGTTCGCGACATGTCGCTAAGTCTGAAAATGGTTAAACACTAATAACTTTTTATCCTTCGAGATAATTCAACCCATAGTATGTCATTCGATTCAGCTCTGAACCGCCTTTCTAACGGTATATTGTGATGCGGGATTGTTAACGGTACACATTTGTTTTACATTTTTTTACAGTTTTAGTATAGTATTTTTGCAATTTTTTATTGATTCTGTTGTCATTTCAGCTGAATGCACACTTTATCCGATAAATTGAGCTCTAGGAACATTCCATTTTGATCGGGAATAATTGCGAAATGTCGAAGTATAAAAGCTACATTGCCTACTCCTTCTTAAACATTGTTTTCGAAGTTCGGACACAGTCAGGAACTAGGGCAGACAGTTATACGCCCATATGAGAAATGTGTTTCTGTTGAACTGGTCCACTACCTTGATTTTCACTCTCTAATGTCTCCTCTTCAGTCTGGATTTAGGAAATTCCACTCGACGGAATCTCATATGGTAAGTCTTCTAGCAGATATATTTCATGATGTGGACCGTAGCCATGTAATTCTACTCTCCCTTTATGACATTAGTGTCGCTTTTGACACTGTTGATCACACCATCCACTTAGACCTGCTGTCTAGGTCGTCCGGGATTGCTGACTGTTCATCTTTGGTTCCATTCATTCTTTACCTTCATGACCCTGCTGCCGCAGCCGCTGCTATGGTTGAACGCGTTCTAGAGGTTTCAGCTGCTCTTGATCGAGGGTTATCCGCTAATCGTCTTTGTCTAAACCAAGACAAGACCCAGTACATCATGTTTCTACTTAAGCGCCACTTAAAATCAGAGGCTCTCCCAACCCAGGAAGTATCTTCACTGACAGAAAGAGAGGTTTCAGGCGCTTGAGGAACTGGTCAGAGGAAACAGAAAGGAAGTCAGCCCTAAGGGACTGCGGCAGTCGGTTCCAGTTGGAGGGCCAACAGAAGCGAGACGCCTAGACTGGGCCATAGAGGTACGCATTCCAGGGACAGCCAAGTGGTCACAGGCCGAAGACCAAAGGAGCAAAGGCCATGGAGAGCATAAACTGAAGTACAGTAGACCTTAAGATCGTGATAGAGAGAGGACAGGATCGAGAATTAATCCAAGATCACGTGTCATTAGCATATTGGTGGAAGAGGACATTGAGTGGACCAACAGCCCTAGCTAGATCCGAGGTTTACAAAATAAATAGAAGGGGAACACAGACAGAACCCTGAGGTAAGCCATAAGTGACGTGGACTCAGAGAGAGAGCGGGTAGGACCGAAATTTACGGAAACAGTGCGAACCGTGAGGAACAAATGCAACCAAAGAAGAGCAGAGTCAACCATCCCAGACTAACTATGGACAACCGGTCTAAGAGGTTGGTATGATCAACAGTGTAAAAAGCGGCACTAATGTCATAAAGGGAGAGTAGAATGATATGGCTACGGTCCACATCATGAAATATATCTGCTAGAAGACTTACCATATGAGATTCCGTCGAGTGGAATTTCCTAAATCCAGACTGAAGAGGAGACATTAGAGAGTGAAAATCAAGGTAGTGGACCAGTTCAACAGAAACACATTTCTCATATGGGCGTATAACTGTCTGCCCTAGTTCCTGACTGTGTCCGAACTTCGAAAACAATGTTTAAGAAGGAGTAGGCAATGTAGCTTTTATACTTCGACATTTCGCAATTATTCCCGATCAAAATGGAATGTTCCTAGAGCTCAATTTATCGGATAAAGTGTGCATTCAGCTGAAATGACAACAGAATCAATAAAAAATTGCAAAAATACTATACTAAAACTGTAAAAAAATGTAAAACAAATGTGTACCGTTAACAATCCCGCATCACAATATACCGTTAAAAAGGCGGTTCAGAGCTGAATCGAATGACATACTATGGGTTGAAATATCTCGAAGGATAAAAAAGTTATTAGCGTTTAACCGTTTTCAGACTTCACGACATGTCGCGAACCAGAGGAAATGGTAAAAAGTTAATAACTTCTACAAATATGGGCATATTCTGAAAATTAATATATCGTTTTATTCAGTTTTGAAAGGTCTATCCAACGGTATATTGAATGAAAATTAATTAGTTTTCAATTAAAAAATATTACAAGGAAACCTGCAATTTTCTCGAAAAAATGCTATTTTTCGTAACTTTGGCCCTCTGGTGGGGGCGGAAGACATTAATATTTTTAAAAACTTTTCTACATTTTTTGACCCCATACCATTAGGCAACTTTTGGTTGCTATTACTTTTTGAATTTCTAATTTTCGGTTTTTTCACTCCACCCTAATAGTTAGCTTGGGATAATAAATGAGGTTCTTAATTGACCCACATTGCGAAACCAATTATATAGTTAAAGTTAACCTGGAAGCCAGTGCCAGAAATTATGCAATTCGTAATATGATCTGAATTTGATCATATGCAAAAGATTGCTTCAATTAGGTCTCCATTTCGTTGGTAAAGTGTTGTCATGAATTACGATTGATTCCTGACTGACCACAACAGCGGTGGAACTGTATTTGTTTTCAAATTATTCTAAAGACGGTTGAACCACTAGTTACAAGTGCACTTAGTTATTAATTGAGTCTACGTTCAAAACCGCGATTACAAAACAGCGATCGTCAAAACCGCGATCACAAAATAGCGATGCACAAAACAGCGACTGCATAAAATAGCGATCATCAAAACAGCGATTAAATTCGAAGATTGACTTATTTAATATACGTGCATTGGTCCTGTTTGCGAACATAATTAGCGGTAATTATTTTACTAAATCATTTGAAGTTACTGGAGTGAGAGCGGAAATGATAGCGTTGATTGGTCTTGATTGCGAACTTAATTAAACTTAAAATGTTGTAGTACATCGCAGGACAAAATACCAAATCCATCTCGAAGAATCTACAGAGAAACTGCAGACAAAATAAAAATCATCGTCTTATATCGGACTACCTTCGTGGAATTGGACATAATTTAAGCCTTCAAATTTAATATTACACATTTGTTATAATTTATAATTTATGTATAGGGCCTAGTTGTAGGCTATACTTCGGGATACATTAAAAACTTTCTATAATAAATAAATCGGTGAAATCGCTGTTTTGATGATCGCTGTTTTATGCAGTCGCTGTTTTGTGTATCGCTATTTTGTGATCGCGGTTTTGACGATCGCTGTTTTGTGATCGCGGTTTTGAACGTAAACCATTTATTATTATGTTACACGCACTAAGCAAAATAACAGCGCGGTACATAATAATCAGGTGTACTTTCAGTTCTGGTAATATATTGTTTTAGGTGAGAGACCATTATCAGCCAGAGTAAAACAACGAATCAGGAAGCTAAGCGGATGGCTGACGGAAACTATGACTACAGATCATGGTCTGATTGATGAGCTTTTTGCTGGAGGAGCAATCAGCAGCAGAGAACGTGAAGACATAAAAGCCAAACCAACGGAACCTGCAAGATCCATGGAACTGATCGATGTCGTTTTGCGTCGGAGTGACAGAACATTGAAGATTTTACTGGAGGCTTTGGTGGCATCAAATCAGGCTCATATTGCTCAAGTACTCGAGAAAGGTTGTCTAATTTAGTTGAAGCTAGTGCATTTAAAAACACAAAACACTGATAGCTTCAAATCATTATCATATCTCTCAAGTAGTGGAGAACAGAATTTTAATTTAAATATTTAAATTGGTAACACGTCAAAAGTCAAACACTTTTAACTCAGAATTTCATATACACACCAACGCATTGGACCTTTTTACCATTCCTTCAGCTACTTTGTTTACTTTTACAAAGTTACCTTGTTTTGCTGCCAATGAAACTAATTCTTGCATTTACAATTATGCTTTTGCTTTGCAGATGAGATGATAGAATTGTGCTTACGCCATACTTGCAAAACCACTGATCCATATACGCCAAGTTCACCAAAGATTGAAAAGGACGAGGACCTGCAGCGCAAGCTGAAGTCAATTTCCAACCACAATTTCGCTATCGCTGTTGTTAAATCCACGAATGATGTTATTATCTACGTACTCTGCGAGGATGGCGATGAGAGGAAGCTGCTGGAAGAGCTGTTTGAGAGTACCCAACATCGGGCAATCCTGTTGGAAGAGCTGATAAAGTCGTCGGCATCTGACACAAGATCTAGAAGCCCACTTGAATCCGAAGTCTTGCAACTAATACAGGACATTCTACCAAAAGTTGGCCACTCGGGAATAGTGTTGCAAACCGGTGTCAACTGTGGACATAAGCGTGAACTGGACATGGTTTTCTATTCAAGTACTTAATTTTCCTCTATTCATTCTAAAGTGGTATTGCTTCTAAGGCCGATTCAGAAGTTTATAGTGGGGGGACCAAAATGGGATATGATGCCAAACCCCGGTGGCATCCAAGAATTAGTCCTTGGAGCCGAAAGCATGTAGGCCTACACGGCTATGGAAAACATTTTTGAATGTAATGTGATTAAGTGTTTTAGAATATAATTTTAGTCTCAAAGGATTGCTTGCAAAACTACTCTGTAAGAAATCTATTTAAGCATATTTATTTCTAAGCATAATACGCAAGTTTGGTTCTCTGCATGCGGTAGTCCTATCTAGCTAAAATTTTCTAGCACCTGGAATGACAATGTATCTTATGCTTCATGAAATATAGATCGTAATTAATTTTAATTTATCAGGCAAGAATCCTTTACTTTCTCAGTGGTTTGGGACTGTGAAACAAAACTGTTCACATACAAAACTCTGCTTGAGCTTGTGCTTCTAATCTGCAGTCCATGATGTTATGACTTGAACTTAAAGTTGCTAACACAGTAAGTTACTTCTTTTAGGATCGCCAAGCTTGAAAAAGAACTCTCTTGAAACGAAAAACAACTTGACACCGGAGCAAAGTCTTATATTGCCTGAACAAAGCCATATCGTAAGGTCTGAGAAAGTAGTGTGTAATCTTGTTAGTAGAAGTCACAGCGAGAATGAGAAGTCCTTAAGGGCAAAGATAGACCTAGGTAGAAAAGTAGATTTATGCAACATGGAAGGTACCATAGACACGAATAAGACAGAAAGTAATGAGATTGATGACAATATGGACATAAGAAATTCCAAAGTTGAGAATGAAAAACCAGAGAATCAGGAAGGTCTAGCTGTGGACGATAGAGTGATGAAGAACACTGATCCTGCCATACGAGAGCTCCAGCTGAAGCTGAAACTGGTAGGAAAAGACATGGATCGGAAAATCAGTGAGATTACTTGGCTTCACGAAAGATTAAGAAAGTTAGAAGAAGAGAAAGATGAAATTAGCAAAGACCTAAATGAGATTTTGGAACTGAATACAGGAGATAGAGATAGAGTGATAGTTCGTTTAAATCAGAGAGTCAGAGAGGTCGAGAAAGAAAAAGAACAACTGAGCACTGCCCTCAAGGAAGCAATACTTGCCCAACAGCAAGCGAAAGAAGAATACAGAGACTTACAGAGAAATTGTAAGCATAGTCATAGTCTACCAACTTCCAGCCTTCTAAGTATTGTGAATGATATCAAAGACGAGGCAAATGAAGGTGCTACATGGTCAGGTGAGTATACCATCATGTGCAATATAGGCCATTGTAATAAGAAAACATTTAGGCCTAAGGCAAATGATAACACAGCTAATTCTTTATAACTTGAAGCTAATCTCATCAAAACCTCGTACAATAATTCTTATAGTGAATTTGATTCAATATTGATTTACCCTAAATATGTGCATGTTAACTAAAAGTAATTAGGTTTAATGTTTATGCCATGTACTATGTAACAATGCGATGTAAAATATTAGGTCATATAATGTGAGTCTGTTCCAATATAATTATAGCCATGTAGGCCTACTATAACTGGATATGGTAAGCTGGCCTACAGATATATCGTTTGCTTTCTTGTATCGAGCTGCAAAGAATTAATTAATGCAAGCTGAAGTTATCGATTCCAGTTCAGTCTGCTACAGCTAAAAGTCAGTTAAACTGCAATCGAATTTCCTGGAATTAACACAGCTAATTCTTTATAACTTGAAGCTAATCTCATCAAAACCTCGTACAATAATAATTGACTGTTCACTAAGCGTTATCTGATTATAAACAAGAGGCACACTTAAATCGCCCAGGCAATAATTGGCAGATGGTTAGATATATCACTGATTATACCACCCCTCTACCCTAGTACAGTAGTATACACTCTCATCCGCTAGTCTTCTGTCACAACTGCACTGGCTCCATAAAGATTCTTATGGCATTTGCATTTTCAAATGGCTACCTGTCAACTCCTTCACATTCATCAACCTGCTTACCTCCATTCCACAATGATGGCTAGTATACGTCAATGCTAGTATCATACGATCCAGTGATCTTCTAAAACGTAGTCACTCTTTCGTTGGCAAGGCGTTATGCGCACGTGCTCACTCTAACCACTGTCTGGAATAAAATACCTTTACTTATGAGGTCAGTCCCAGAAATCTCATCCTTAAAACGGCAGTTAAAAACGTACATCTAAATTCGTGAATCCATCGGTCACTTAATTTCCAACCTTGGATGTCCATCTTTCCTTCCCTGAGCGTCCTTGATTTAAGTACTAAACAGAACAGAAAGATGCAGTAGGAGAGTTATAAAAACTAGGCCCAGCAATCGGAAAAGCTCGTTGATCACTAACAGTACTAGTTGTAGGTTTGACAGAAGAAAGGTGAGCAGATGATCTGGTTGAATAATGATAAGTTTGAGGAATACGAACTGGTTTTACGTATTGCGATTGGCAGAGGCGGATTAAGGCATGTTCAACATGTTCGGCCGAACAGGGGCCTCCACATTTGAGGGGCCCCCACACATGGAAAAGAATGTTTTTTAGATAGTTTATAATTATTGTTATTTGTTAAGTTTAATAGTAAAAAATTAGCAAAAAAACTCAGAATAAATTATTCGAAACTGCGCATTTTAATATACACAAAACACAACGTTTCCACGGTTCCGCGACAATTCGTCTACCGACACTTCGTCTACGACACTTCGTCTACAGACACTTCGTCTAACGACATTTCGTCTACAAGTGTATCTGTATCCATTACAGCTAATCAACAGAGGCCTCTTTCTTATAGTTTCGCTAAAACGTGCTATATATTCTCAGGAATCCAGCTTCTAATTACTGACAAGATTATTTTCATCAATCCAGCTTCTGTTGAATGGAAACTTTATTTTCATCCATGCATCCAGGTTGATTTCCAGCTTCTATTTACGGGAAAAATTATTTCGATCAATCCAGCTTCTATTTCAACACAGGAATGTTTTCATCAATCCCACTTCCATTTAGGGAAACAGTTTTTTTCATCAATCCAGCTTCCATTTTAAATTGACAATATCAAATAACTGTGTAGACGAAATGTCGGTAGACGAAGTGTCTGTAGACGAAGTGTCGTAGACGAAATGTCGGTAGACGAAGTGTCGTGACACCAACTTTTCCACATGCCCCTATTAAATTTTCCATTATCAGGCAGATTTGTCTCAAATAATCAAAAAAAGAAATAACTCAGTTTGCTGACCTAGCAAAGTCATTTGCCCAAGAACAGACAAATTAACCATCACCGGAAGAGTTCCTTTACCGGGTAATCACAAAAAAGAGACTCAAGGACACCTTTCCGAATGTTGAGATAGCACTGCGAATATATCTTAGGGGCCGTCCATAAAGTACGTCACGCTATTTTTGACCATTTTTACCCCCTCCCCCCTGTCACAAACTGTCACAAAACTCGGACCCCCCCAAAGTACGTCACACTTTCGAACATAGAAATAATAATACTTCCGAAAGCAAGGCTAATACATAAACAAGGCTTCGCAACAGCATTATTACTAGCGCTCCTAGCGAGAGGAATCGTGAAAACACACATTCAGGAGATATGCATTTCATGCTATTTTGACATAAAACTAATTAAAATGTTTCAGAAAATTTTTTGAAAATTATTTTAAAGCTATGAAATTCTACTAAAAATAAAAAATAAATTATAAATAAAATATAAAAAAAATAAATGTGTGACGTCACACATGGCCTGACCCCCCCTCCCCTGTCACAAACTGTCACACTTTCTTAAACCCCCTCCCCCCCTGGGCGTGACGTACTTTATGGACGGCCCCACTTATTCTGATGGTGAGAAACTGCAGCAGAGAACGTTCGAACGTTTTCAAAACTCAAATTGATTATAAACAGACTGAGAACGTCAATGTCGGAAGACAAACTCGTTAGTTTGACATTGTTGAGCATCGAAAGTGACATACAATTACAGTACAATACTTTAAAATTCAGAAGTCCACATTGAAGCCGGGCAACTATTAAGAGCCTTAAGTAGAGTGGAAGAGACAAGTTTTCAGTTTAGAGCGAACATGAGGTGGTAGAGAATTCCAGATGGATAAACCGGTAAAGTTACTGTGACAAGACAAGACGTGCACCAGGAACAACATAGGCTTACTTTCCAGCAGATGCTAATCGAAGAGAGGAGCAGCCTTTGTAGTGCTATTATCTCTAATAGAACCTTTTTGCTGCGTCACGTTTGGCAGAGTAGACTTTACCTACTATAAGTGTTGTCGAAAACATGACACCGAACACGTCCATAGAAATAGATTAAGTTATATTAAGATCAAGTCAATTCATTTACTAAGTTACAATAAATCCTAATTACCTAGAGTGGCGTATTAAATTACTCTAAATAGATTTTATGAGGCTTATCTGAATTCCCCTTTTGTGATGCTCATCAGTTTCATTTCTGCAATCGTAGAGATAAAGTTCGTAGAGTTAGACATCGTAATTGTAGATTCTCATGGTTCAATTGATGATATCGAATGCGATCTTCTCCCTTATTCGTCTTCGAATGTACTGGTAACACCGTAAACGTCAATCCACTTGTTCGTAGATTGAATTGCGATTTAAGTTCCTCGTATTACTCTGTTCGAATTGTTCAGCACTGAAACGATGATCGATCGTTCCAATTCGCTTCACACGGCTACTCAGCACGAAAATGATAGTCCGTCCAAGCTTACACTGGCTTGCTGACGTTCAAATTCTTATACTGCTTTATGTCCGTTTCACGATGTCGTGATTTCACTTTTAAACCACCGACACCCGAGGTATTAAAGTCCGTTAATCTTCACTTCGAACTAACGTTTTAAACTTTAATCCACTTTGATCGCTTCCATATAATACGATCCGAAATATCCGTTACGACTCAACTCGATTTCGCCATCTCTCTCCTCTCGAACAACTTTCACCCAACTGATTTTCCGTTTTAACTGTCTGTAACTGTTTTTAATTTTTTAGAGCGTCTTTCGTCGCTAGGCAACGTATCACGTCACGTGATATTTGAGTTTACAAATTTAAAAGCCTTTAGTTTCACTAATATTATATAACGCCACTATAGTTTATCTATCGCCACTTTAATTGATTAACTTATTCTAAAGCTTATATTAATTAGTTAATTAAACAAGACATTTGGTAAGAACTATTTCGCTACAGCCTTTAACAGAGTTGCAACGTGTGGCCATGGAAGATAAGTGGGAAGGCAGATGATCTGCGCGTGCTCTGTACATGAGGGAGTGCCAGCTTGAAGCGGACACGCTCATAGACAGGAATCCAGTGTAGGGAACGAAGAGCAGGTGTGGCATGGTCTCGGTAAGAGAGTCCAAGACACAGTCCCTTGCAGCGTGGTGTTACAGGAAGCAGTAGGCCTATGCATTCAGGGGAGACCATAAGGTACCAGTGGCAGTAGTCAAGTCGCGTCAGAATAAGGCAGGGTATCAGCGTTTTCAGTTATGCTGACTAGAGAGAAGCTGTCGGATTCTTCTGAACGTGAGCTACATTTTGATGACATAACCTCATTGATGAATTTGCAAGCCAAAGGCCCGCAAAGTAGCCTAAGTGTGTGAATTCCAAGACAATTTGAGCGATATTGATTGTCACTGTCAATTCGGCATTTGTCGTTGCTCTTAACTCTCTGACTGTTAGTTTTTTGCTACAAAATGTAGGCTAAACTGCAAACACTGTGACCAGTCAGTTAAGACTATATTGTTAGCCAAAGCCTATTAGGCCTATTTTTATCTGTATTGTTGTAAGCCTGCAATTGTAATATTCCTTTACCACGAGTCACTCTAATAGGCCTATTGTTAAACCGTAAAAGATGTATACCTTAAGTTAAAGTCTTTAGCACTAAACTGGATAATTATAAACCCTACTGATAGTGTACCAAAGAAGGAAGGCATGAATTAATAATAGAAGGATGTTGATTCGTTGAATATGACATGCTTTATGTGTCCTTTTGTCGTGTTTCTGTGGGGCTGTGCCCCACAGTTTTACTGAACAGGGGCACCACATTTGTTAATTGCAGGTTTCCTGGCGATTGGCCACCATTGAAAACTAAGTAATTTTATTCCAATATACCGTTGGATAGAGCTTTCAAAACTGAATAAAACCATGTATTAATTTTCAGAATATGCCCATATTTGTAGAAGTTATTAACTTTTTACCATTTCCTCTGGTTCGCGACATGTCGTGAAGTCAGAAAACGGTTAAACACTAATAACTTTTTTATCCTTCGAGATATTTCAACCCGTAGTATATGTCATTCGATTCAGCTCTGAACTACCTTTCTAACAACACATTGTGATGCGGGATTATTTTAACAGTGCACATTTGTTTTTATTTGTTTAAAGTAACAGTTTTTTGCAATTTTTCATTGATTCTGTTGTCATTTCAGCTGAATTCGCACTTTGTCCGATGAATTGAGCGCTAAGAACATTCCATTTTGATCGTGAATAATTGCGAAATGTCGAAGCATAAAAGCTACAATGCCTACTCGTTCTAAAACATTGTTTTCGAAGTTCGGACACAGACAGGAACTACGGCAGACTGTTCTACCCCCATATGAGAAATGTGTCTCTGTTGAACTGGTCCACTACCTTGATCTTCACTCTCTAATGCCTCCTCTTTAGTCTGGATTTAGGAAATTCCACTCGACCGAATCTCTTATGGTGAGTCTTCTAGCAGATATATTTCATGATGTGGACCGTATCCATATCATTCTCATCTCCCTTTATGACATTAGTGCCGCTTTTTACACTGTTGATCATACCATCCTCTTAGACCTTTGACGTTTTGGATTGTTGACTTTAAAACCAAAAATTTATAAGTGGGGTTTTTAAAAAACCCCAAATAAAAAAGGAAAATTTTTTAAATTTAAAAAGGCTTTAATTCTGGGGAAAATTCCCCTTTTTAGTGATGCTCATCAGTTTCATTTCTGCAATCGTAGAGATAAAGTTCGTAGAGTTAGACATCGTAATTGTAGATTCTCATGGTTCAATTGATGATATCGAATGCGATCTTCTCCCTTATTCGTCTTCGAATGTACTGGTAACACCGTAAACGTCAATCCACTTGTTCGTAGATTGAATTGCGATTTAAGTTCCTCGTATTACTTTGTTCGAATTGTTCAGCACTGAAACGATGATCGATCGTTCCAATTCGCTTCACACGGCTACTCAGCACGAAAATGATAGTCCGTCCAAGCTTACACTGGCTTGCTGACGTTCAAATTCTTATACTGCTTTATGTCCGTTTCACGATGTCGTGATTTCACTTTTAAACCACCGACACCCGAGGTATTAAAGTCCGTTAATCTTCACTTCGAACTAACGTTTTAAACTTTAATCCACTTTGATCGCTTCCATATAATACGATCCGAAATATCCGTTACGACTCAACTCGATTTCGCCATCTCTCTCCTCTCGAACAACTTTCACCCAACTGATTTTCCGTTTTAACTGTTTGTAACTGTTTTTAATTTGTAGAGCGTCTTTCGTCGCTAGGCAACGTATCACGTCACGTGATATTTGAATTTACAAATTTAAAAGCCTTTAGTTTCACTAATATTATATTACGTATCGCCACTACTAGTTTATCTATCGCCACTTTAATTGATTAACTTATTCTAAAGCTTATATTAATTAGTTAATTAAACAAGACATTTGGTAAGAACTATTTCGCTACAGCCTTTAACAGAGTTGCAACGTGTGGCCATGGAAGATAAGTGGGAAGGCAGATGATCTGCGCGTGCTCTGTACATGAGGAGTGCCAGCTTGAAGCGGACACGCTCATAGACAGGAATCCAGTGTAGGGAACGAAGAGCAGGTGTGGCATGGTCTCGGTAAGAGAGTCCAAGACACAGTCCTTGCAGCGTGGTGTTACAGGAAGCAGTAGGCCTATGCATTCAGGGAGACCATAAGGTACCGAGTGGCAGTAGTCAAAGTCGCGTCAGAATAAGGCAGGGTATATCAGCGTTTTCAGTTATGCTGACTAGAGAGAAGCTGTCGGATTCTTCTGAACGTGAGCTACATTTTGATGACATAACCTCATTGATGAATTTGCAAGCCAAAGGCCCGCAAAGTAGCCTAAGTGTGTGAATTCCAAGACAATTTGAGCGATATTGATTGTCACTGTCAATTCGGCATTTGTCGTTGCTCTTAACTCTCTGACTGTTAGTTTTGCTACAAAATGTAGGCTAAACTGCAAACACTGTGACCAGTCAGTTAAGACTATATTGTTATTTAGCCAAAGCCTATTAGGCCTATTTTTTATCCCTTGTATTGGTTGTAAGCCTCGCAAATTGTAATATTATTCCTTACCACGAGTCACTCTTAATAGGCCTATTGTTAAAATGTAAAAGATGTATACCTTAAGTTAAAGTCTGTAACACTAGACTGGATAATTATAAACCCTACTGATAGTGTACCAAAGAAGGAAGGCATGAATTAATAATAGAAGGATGTTGATTCGTTGAATATGACATGCTTTATGTGTCCTTTTGTCGTGTTTCTGTGGGGCTGTGCCCCACAGTTTTACTGAACAGGGGCACCACATTTGTTAATCCGGCCCTGGCGATTGGCCACCATTGAAAACTAAGTAATTTTATTCCAATATACCGTTGGATAGAGCTTTCAAAACTGAATAAAACCATGTATTAATTTTCAGAATATGCCCATATTTGTAGAAGTTATTAACTTTTTACCATTTCCTCTGGTTCGCGTGTCGTGAAGTCAGAAAACGGTTAAACACTAATAACTTTTTTATCCTTCGAGATATTTCAACCCGTAGTATGTCATTCGATTCAGCTCTGAACTACCTTTCTAACAACACATTGTGATGCGGGATTATTTTAACAGTGCACATTTGTTTTTAAAAAAGTACAGTTTTTTGCAATGTTTCATTGATTATGTTGTCATTTCAGCTGAATTCGCACTTTGTACGATGAATTGAGCGCTAAGAACATTCCATTTTGATCGTGAATAATTGCGAAATGTCGAAGCATAAAAGCTACAATGCCTACTCGTTCTAAAACATTGTTTTCGAAGTTCGGACACAGAGAGGAACTACGGCAGACTGTTCTACCCCCATATGAGAAATGTGTCTCTGTTGAACTGGTCCACTACATTGATCTTCACTCTCTAATGCCTCCTCTTTAGTCTGGATTTAGGAAATTCCACTCGACCGAATCTCTTATGGTGAGTCTTCTAGCAGATATATTTCATGATGTGGACCGTATCCATATCATTCTCATCTCCCTTTATGACATTAGTGCCGCTTTTTACACTGTTGATCATACCATCCTCTTAGACCTTTGACGTTTTGGATTGTTGACTCTGCTCTTCTTTGGTTCCATTCGTTCCTTACCTTCATGGCCCTGCCGCCACAGCCGCTGCTATGGATGAACGCGTTCCAAAGGTTTCAGCTGCTCTTTTGATCGATGGTTATCCGCCAATCGTCTTTGTCTAAACCAAGACAAGACCCAGTAGGCCTACATTAGGTTAGGTAGTCGTGGCCAGCTTCCCTAGATTGACGCTAACTTAGGTCCCCAATACTTTTCTTTCTCTTTGCATTATTTTTGATTCATTCTCGATCCTGTCCTCTCTCTCTGTGTGTGTGATCATATCGATGTTGTTTCCCGCTCATGTTTCTACTTAAGCGCCACTTAAAATCAGAGGCTCTCCCAACCCAGGAAGTATCTTCACTGACAAAACGAGAGGGTTTCAGGCGCTTGATGAACTGGTCAGAGGAAAGAGAACGGAAGTCAGCCCTAAGGGGCTGAGGCAGTCGGTTTCAGTTGGACGGCCAACAAAAGCGAGACGCCTAGACTGGGCCATAGAGGTACGCATTCCAGGGACAGCCAAGTGGTCACAGACCGAAGACAGAAGGGAGCAAAGGCCATGGAGAGCATAAACTGAAGTACAATAGACCTTGAGATCGTGACAGAGAGAGGACAGGATCAAAAATTAATCCAAGATCACGTGTCATTAACATATTGGTGGATGAGGACATTGAGTGGACCAAGAACCCCGGCTAGATCCGAGGTATACAAGATAAACAGAAGGGAAACACAGACACTTATGGCTTACCGTGAGGTAAGCCATAAGTGAAGTGGACTCAGAGAGGGTGGGTAGGAACGAAAATTACAGAAACAGTGCAAACCGAGAGGAACGAATGGAACCAAAGAAGAACAGAGTCAACCATCCAAAACGCCAAAGGTCTAAGAGGATGGTATGACCAACAGTGTAAAAAGCGGCACTAATGTCATAAAGTGAGAGGAGAATGATATGGCTATCATGAAGTATATCTGCTAGAAGACTCACCATAAGAGATTCTGTCGAGTGGAATTCCGTCGAGTGGAAGAAGAGGCATTAGAGAGTGAAAATCGAGGTAGTGGACCAGTTCAACAGAGACACATTTCTCATATGGGGTAGAACAGTCTGCCGTAGTTCCTGTCTGTGTCCGAACTTCGAAAACAATGTTTTAGAACGAGTAGGCATTGTAGCTTTTATGCTTCATGCATTTTGAAAGCTCTATCCAACGGTATATTGAAAATAAAATTAATTTTGCTTTTCAATTAAAAAATATTATAAGGAAACCTGCAATTTTTCTCGAAAAAATGCTATTTTTCGTAACTTTGGCCCTCTGGTGGGGGCGGAAGACATTAATATTTTTAAAAACTTTGTCAACATTTTTTTACCCCATACCATTAGGCAACTTTTGGTTGCTATTACTTATTGAATTTCTAATTTTCGGTTTTTTCACTCCACCCTAATATATATATAATTTATATATATAATATATATATAATATATATATATATAATTATATATATAATTTCTAATTTCCGTTTTTCCTCTTGACCCTAATATATATATATATATATATATATATATTTATATATCATTTGCTGAACAGGAAGACAATGCAAAAAGTTTAGGCACTGGTTATTATGTTCATATCTTAAATGTATTACTTATAGCTATAGCCAAAAGGTTTTGAACCCTTTGTAGCTTCAGCGTATTTGACTGGTTGGTGCCAACAAGAAGCGAGTTATTGTAATAAAGGCTACTGGACATAATGACTTCCACATACCATTTGCAAGTTCATTGAGAGATATCGGGAAACTGAGCACAACGCCCAAGTTACGAACAGCCTCAGGCATCCAAAGAACTGAATTACCCAGTTTAAAGCTTTACCCATCTTAAATTCTGCGTAGTCCCTAGCAGTAGAAATTCAGTTTAGTGGTCGCCATTGCATGCAGCATACCGCCATATTGCAGGACCAAAAATACCAAACCAGAGCTGGAGATGATGCAAAAGACGAGAAAAGCAGGACACAACTCAAGAAGAACAAGTGTTGTCACGCAACCCTAACCCTTAGAGCACCTGAGTACATTGTGAACAGCAAGAAGAACTGATTCTGTTGAATGAAACTTACGATAGCCTACCGGTATGCAGAAATGAGATTATGGAGTTGAAGATAAGATTCACGAAGAGCCGTTAGAGAATTTTAGGTATAAGATTCGAAGTTCAGATTGGCGTGTAATTTGACAAGTCGTCAGGGTCGAGATAACGCTTCGTAAGCAGCGCGTAACGTTATGGCATGGACAAATGCTGCTTGGAAAGATACCGCATGTAATGAGAAATTGATAATATATTGAATTAATGGTTGGACCAAGGACATCAAGCACCTTTTGAAAAATATGTAAGAATGATGTTAAATGATGCAAAGAAATGGCTTTTGTTAGGTGAATAAGTATAAGTTTGTAAATTTCTGCAAGATTGTTGGCTGGAAGTTATCCATGACAGGATATGCAGAATTTGGATGAAGCACAGTCGATCAATTTCAGCCTTAGACCTCAATTCCAGAAATTTATTTTGTCTGCAAAAATCTTTAAGAATATACTTGCAAGCAGGGGCGGAGACTTAGGGGGACAGGAGCGGCAGTCCCCCAAACTTGAGGAGCAGGGGATGGAGTTGCTTATATCCCTCCCCAATATTTCTGAAATATTTCATGAATATTATACATTTCGCCAGTTTATACTTCTTGGTGTTCGCAGACGGCGCAGCAAAACTAAACGTAGGCTATACGGTACCGCTCGCCACTGTTGCCAAAGCCTAAAATAAAGTTTTCAAAAATAAAGACGATTGAACGCGTTGTTGCCGTTGTGTTTCCCATGCCTGAGGATGGTTTCATGGTATTTATTTTGAAATGATGTTACATTTGTTCGTCAACCAAGCTTGGGGTTTGCGTTTCCCATTTCCACAATCCCGCCAGCGGTGCACATTTGGCGGTTACATTTAGAATATGTTGGTTAAAATTAGTGTTTAATTCAGGTCTCTCTGGGGAGATGTTCCCCAAGATGTAAACCTCCCATAGAAATATAACAAAATAATAGTTTTGAGTTGTTGTTTACATTATAAAATTATATGAACTGTTATAATATATAACGATAGTATTTAATGATATTATTTACTAAGTCTTATTATTGTATGATACTGTCATATTATATTAAGTTTTATCTACTGGTAATATAATACTTGAAAAAATATATTTTGTACAACTTAATGACTTCTCTCAAGCGTTATCTTTCAAACGTCAAATATCAAAATTTAAAATGTTATGTTCCTTGAACATTAGTAGCTACATCATTACTACATGGCTTCCCGATTCGGTAGTTGAATCCTTCTTGCTTGGTTTGTATACCATTTGTAAACTATTTCTGCTAATTGAGTCCTGGTTAGTAATTTCTTTACCTTAAGGCTTATGGCGTTCTTGCAAATTGAACGTATTGTTTAGGTTTTTTATAATAATTTCAATAAATGTCTGGTTTGCTAGTATTCTCTGCAGTCAAACTCAAGCACGACTCAAACTACATGTTGGCTACGAGTGATAGCTAGTTCAGCACTGAAACAAAAGGCTAGAGCAATTTTGTTCAGATGACAGCTTAAAATGCTACCATTACAGTGTGGCCGCTCTTTCGTCTGTCCCCCCCCCAAACCCAGGACCAAGTCTCCGCCTATGCTTGCAAGCTCATGAGTGATGGACAAATGTAACTTCTCTCGATATAATAGTTAATATAAGGTCACCCACAATGTTCAAGGTGATGATGTAAAGCTTTCAGCAATTAAATTGGTTAAGTACTGTGGTGAAATGAACGCCTTGACCCCGCCCGCATAGTATACTAGTTTGATTTCGGTCCCCTGGGGGACCGGCCTTGGTCCCCGAGACCTGCCCGACAGCTATAAATAGCGCTGTAAGAAGGCACTAACAATTGATTCTTCTCTCAGTCGTCTTTTGTTTAGCAACTAAAAAGTTCTTATTGCGAATATACTGAGTGTGTTGAGTTGACTCTTGTCGAGTTCTTCATCTAATCGACGTTCGGTATCATCGCTGGCATCGCTAAGCCCTCTGCCCGACCGGAGAGGCCGAGCCTGGCTGAACATTGAAGACAGGGAGGATTCCAGAGACGCTATCCTGGTCACTGGTGACTATTGAAGACAGAGGGGAATCCGCCCAGGCAGATGAGGGGAAGAAGAAAGATAGCCACCGGACGCAGCTACACCAACCCCCGAAAACCGCCACAGTACATGTATGTACATTTGGCAGATGAAATAAGTTCCCGCAAAATTTTGTACTGTTGCATATATAGGCCTCATGTGATCTGAAGTGAGAAGAGCATGGTGCCACTAACTGACTTCAGCGACGCATTGTTTCAACCAAGGCTGTGGTGTGGACTTCCTATTATCATTTAGGTGAGCGTAAAGAGCAAGTCTTATCACTGAGTGGCACTATAAACCCCTGCAAATTTACTTAGTTAATAATTGAATAAGCAAAAAAAATTTCATTGTTCGACAAAGGGATATTGTTAATTATATTGAACAATTTCAGAACTAAAGAAATGGATCGTATTGGCTACTGAGGTTACTCTGAACGGGAAAAACCTCATTCCTACGCTATTATTGCTACTCCGCAACACGAAGTCACCTAGAGAAACTTTTTGTGCAATGATGATGGTTTACCTTTTTTGCTTCCAACCACTTTTACTTCATTTGCCTGTCGGTAAGTTTTATGAAATATTAATTGAATTTAAAAAAGAACATGAAAATCCTGTGTCCATCTGATGAGCGAAGGAATGGAAGATAATCAGGTCGGTTTATTAGGGTCAGTTTGAATAAGTATTCTTACTGCGATTAATGAGGCACTGCAGCCGATTGGTTAAAGCGCTCGGCCTGTACCGCAGGGAACACGTGTTCGAGCATGTATACCTTGGACGGTTAATGTGGAGAGACCTCGAGCAAGTCTTCACTGACTCCGTGCAATCGGTTTATCCTGCGTTAATGTATAGTGGCACTTAATGAATGCAGAAATAACTGTTGCGGCTGTTGCCTTTACAGGCTTTACTCGCAGGTCCGCTGTGAGATATCCTGCTTTTAGCAATGAGCTTTCCATATTCCACGTTCCGCTATGATCTTTATTCCACTACTTCCGTGATTTTCCACTTCCATGTTTTGCTGGTTGATGTTTCAGGGATACCGGATGCCATCTCCAGTTTCTGCTTCACCAACACATCTGTCATTTTTCGAGGCTCTCTCGCTGTTCTTTTTATTAGCGCTTTGATCTTGGACCGAAAAAACTTTTGGAGAAGATTAATTTTAAGCGTTTTGGTACTATGTCATTTTTCTTCCGATTGGTTTGGTCCTGGCGTGGGTGTTGGACGTTACTGTGAAGAAGATAAATGTGTTTATTTGCTCTGTTGGGAATATATGTTAAATAACATTAGAACAGGAGAAGAAACCTTCGAACAAATTCCAATCCAAAATTATGATGGGGCTGGAGGATTGTTCAAATCGCGGGCAAATTTTGCAGTGTGGAACAAGTACACAAGTCACAGATGGGATGAAGAGATGCACGAATATACGCAAGATGGCCGTTTTGTTCGTAAGATATATGGGAAGCCACTTTTAGGAACAGCTCCGTTTCATCTACTGACCGTCTTTAGACTACGCACAGGCTTAGTTAGCACTGGTCATGGTTCCCTGTTCTATGACGACCAAATGCTCAAACTGTGCTTACTAGATGCAGATGGAAATATAATTAAGTCCTTCGGCGGACAATGTGGATCGTCCAAGGGCGTTCCGATTGTTTTGGATGCGGATAGAGAGGGATGCGTGATTGTGGCTGATCAAATGAGCGGGAGAACGATGACCCTCTGTTCCGACGAAGAGCAAATGAAAAAATTGCGGGATAAAGTTCCTGAAAGAACTAGTCTATCAGAAATGTGTCTTCGTAGTCAAATGTTTGACTGCATCATTGAGGCAACGAAGTCGGAATAATAATATGCTTAGAGTCATAGTTTGACACAGCTTATTATTATCTTCATAATCAAATAGCCACACCAGACCTGTTTTTTTTTATCCCAAGGCAACATAGGCTACATTTATTGCAACCAGGGCATAGCCAGGGCAGTCATACAAGTAACCAATCAGGAGCAATTTATGACCCAAATAAATGCTCGGGTCGGCACAAATTCTGGCAGCCTTGTGGCAAGAGCAACGACGAAGGCAAAGGTTTTTTTACCAGGGCATTTGCCTGGCTTGTCCTGTTGTAGCGCTGCCACTGCAAGTCAATAAATTGAACTATTATAGGCTATCATGCTAAGCTACGTTTTTGATTGCAATGCGTCATATCTTTCATATCATATTCTGCCTCGAGGTATTGTATACGACTAAACGTGCTGTATTTTATAACAAATTATGCTGGTTTTTGCTCAATTGCTTTATCTCACGCAGGGATCTGTTGGGACCGGAACGCACCGGAACGGCGTTCCAGTTCTTTTTTGGTATGAACATTTCGTTTCCTTATTTTCATCCAGTATTTAGCTAGATTAACATGGTGCTAGAAGCTGGCGTTCCGGTTCCTTTTTGTTAAAGATGTGATCACTGGTCTTACGACCATTTATCTTTGAAGGTCTGCATAATTATATACAGTATGCTCGTAAACCTATAGGGTATTGATGGCAGTAAAAATAGACTTGTTCTGTGACTATACTGCGTCAATAATTCGGATCAAAGGGTATCAAGAGAACTTTGTATTGCTATTCAAGCAACAAGGCAGTTTCCTAATAGCTGAATTGTCATTACAATGATTTTGCGATTCGGTCAAGAGTTTCCTGTGTTAGAACTGCGCCATTGAGGGAAAGTTATTTGACCAAGGAACTTTATAAATACTAGTTTAAATTAGCTTCGCAGTGTTTATAATATTATGCTTATGTGAATATCTGACTTTTACATAAAACCTATAGTTTTAGATTGCTTTGAATGCATTCGTGTTGAGTTAGTTATGCTTGCAGCAATAATTCGTCAGGTACATGACAGTATTTCTTATAGCGGCTTCTCTGGTATTTGCATTGTTTGCTTCGTGTAACACTGCTATGATAATGTGACAAGGCCATATTATGACTAAATTGTGCAATTTACAGAGATATGCAAATGGATGTACTGTATATTGATGAACAATTCCATGCGCAATACTGCCAATCTTTCTCTGCTTGTTTCTCCCTTTCCCACTCCTGTCTATTTATGTATCTCCCTATCTCTACATGTATGAATATGTCTATGTGTAGTTCCTTCCATTCCTTCGTCTGCATGTCTATATATCTCTCTGTCTGTTTGTCTGCTAGTCTGATGGCAAACTCTTAACATACAGTTAACAGCACTATCTCGGTTCCTCCTTAAAGTTACATGAATACACGCGAAACGCTCCGTTAAGTGTGACTGTTTCATTAATGCTAACGTAAAGCCTATAATTATTTGCTCCTGCAATCCTAAACTACCGCTTATTAGAGTTGATCGACATGATTAGTCCAACTGCAACATATCACTGTGGTTTTTCAAAAAGTAGGCATATTAACATGGTTTCAAAATCTATCATAAATGTGCAACAATTTCTGAACGTGTTTAGACCTTACCATGTAACTTGGGTCTATCACTGTGGCCTTTATTGTATTGCATGCATCACTATATAAATCAAAGATTGATTGATTGACTGATTGATTGATATATCTAATTTGTTCCTGATTAATGTTTGTGGGACCAAATAAAATGGTTCTTATTTTCGTCTGGTCTTTTGTTATATCTCCCATTTGTTTGTTAGGATAAGACTATCCTATATGAGTGACGCGATAAGATTATGACATAGACAACTAATACTTGGATACAGACATAATTCATTTCACGGGCGTCTATCTCAAAAAATGATTTATGCAACCCATTTATCAGGGTAGATTAGCCTAATCCCCTTTCTGACAACCACTGTCGAAGGTAGTAATCTGGGATAAGACAATCAAGCAGTTTTAAGACGGTTTATGTAATAAAATTTATGATGACCTTTGTAGTATCCAAAAGCTAACACTGAAGGTCGTGAGGGGTCATTGTAATTTATGGCAATTATTTAGGATCTACTAATCGACAACTTACATAAAAACAATTCCTCATTTTATAACTTAATTCCGTACCGGTATCCGGTTTGTTGTTCCTTTAGGCCTAATGTCGATGTTTCTTGTCCGAGTCATTCAATTCACAAAGACAAGCCCTATGATAAAACTCAGACTAAGCTAAAGAAAACTTCCAAAACCAGCGCCGTATTTCAAACAGATAACGAGACTATGACAAAATATGACGATGCCCACTCTCGGCCTTGTTGACGTGTTGCCACTTTGACCCGTTTTCCCACAGAAGCACCTGCCCAGCCAGCACACACACACATTGGGTCAATGTTAGCCCGATGTCAGGTTCACCGTCTATGACGACCAATAAGCGCGTCGTCGACAGATAAAGGGCGACGCTAATCATAGATTAGGCTTGGAATCTCAAAATGACACTGTTAGAACTTAGAAGCAAATCATATAACAAATTGCTAACAGGGGTTTCTAGACTAATTCGACAGTGCTGAGAACGATTTTTAGCGGTTACATGGGAAAACAAGATGGCGGCCAAAATGTCGGTTTTGTTCCTATTCTATCGGTTTTGTTCCTATTCTATCGGTTTTGTTCCTATTCTATCGGTTTACTACTATTATATCGGTTTGGCTCCTACTCTCTCGGTTTTGCTCCTACTCTCTCAGTTTTGTTCCTGTTCTATCGGTTTTGTTCCAATTCTATCGGTTTTGTTCCTATTCTATCTGTTTTGTTCATATTCTATCAGTTTTGTTCCCATTCTATCGGTTTTCCTCCTATTCTATCGGTTTGGTTCCTACTCTCTCGGTTTTGTTCTTATTCTATCGGTTTTGTTCCTATTCTATCGGTTTTGTTCCTATTCAATCGGTGTGGCTCCTACTCTATCGGTTTGTCTCCTACTCTCTCCGTTTTGCTCCTACGCTCTCTTTTTTGTTCCCACTCTCTGGGTTTTGCTTCTACTCTATCGGTTTTGTTCCTATTCTATCGGTTTTGCTCCTATTCTATCGGTTTTGTTCATATTCTATCGGTTTTGTTCATACTCTCTCGGTTTTGTTCATACTCTCTCGGTTTTGTTCCTACTCTATTGGTTTTGTTCCCATTCAATCGGATTTGTTCCTATTCTATCGGTTTTGTTCCTATTATATCGGTTTATTTCCTATTCTATCGGTTTTGTTCCTATTCTATCGGTTTTGCTCCTATTCTATCAGTTTGGCTCCTACTCTATCGGTTTGGCTCCTACTTGCTCGGTTTTGCTCCTACGCTCTCGGTTTTGTTCCTACTCTCTGGGTTTGCTCCTATTCTATCGGGTTTTTCCCTATTCTATCAGTTTTGTTTCCATTCTATCGGTTTTCCTCCTATTCTATCGGTTTGGCTCCTACTCTCTCGGTTTTGCTCCTGTTCTATAGGTTTGTTCCCATTCGATCGGTTTTGTTCCTATTCTATCGGTTTTTTCTCGTACTCTATCGGTTTGGCTCCAACTCTCTCGGTTTTGCTCCTATTTTATCGGTTTTGTTCCTATTCTATCGGTTTTGTTCCTATTCTATCGGCTTTTTCTCCTATTATATCGGTTTTGTTCCTATTCTATCGGTTTTGCTGAAAACGGTGGCCAGTAGCTTCAAGTTGCTATAAGTTAAGTATTGCATGTGATTGAAACATGATTTTATAGTCTAAATTAACATTTTCGGGGTCAGGGAATGCGACTGAACTAAAAACACATATGTAGCACTTCCATGAAACCAAAAAGGCGGCCATTATCTTCAAACGGCTATAAGTGAAGTCATGCATACGTGATGGAAACTTGATTTTAGAGTCTAAATTAACATTTTCAGGGTCAAAGAATGCGATGGAATGAAAGACAAATATGTAGCACTGCCAGAAAACCAAAATGGCGAACAAAATGGCGGCCAGTATCTTCAGATGGCTATAAGTGAAGTCATGTATCATGGATGTGATGGAAACATGATTTTAGAGTCTAAATTAACATTTTCGGGATCAAAGAATGTGACGCAACTAAAGACAAATATGTAGCACTGCCAGAAAACCAAAATGGCGGACAAAATGGCAGCCAGTCTGGAGTTGTTTTCTTGGTCAAAGAATACGAAAAGAGTAACATTCGAAATGTTTCACTTAGGTTATTGCAGTTAAACAGTCATTATCTATATGAAATTTTTAATTGCCTGTGATTGCACTTTAACCATTTTTTTGCATTACATATGCTATATTCATGTTTCATGACTTGACTGATATAGATATAGAGTTACGCTATTTCAAGCATTGTTGCAGGCAATGGAATTGCACATAAGTGTACATGGCAAGTTCGCACTTGGACAGCAGCAGCGCTCGGAGATACACTTAATAACTTTGCATGATTTACATTAGACAAACTGTAGACACGACTGTAGCACATGACCAATGGACAGGTAGACTATGATAGTGGTATGAGAACACCTTCTTCATCCACACTCCACCCTGATGACGCTGGTGTTGGAGCATCAATGTGTGGAAGAAAGGCCTAGTTTCCTAAATGACAGTTTGGTAATGAACACGTTTAATATGCTGCCTGATGGTGTCACTGCATGGTGGAAGAGAATCAGTGTTTTTAGTTTTCCCAAACAAAACATATCGCATGTCTTGACGTTGTTATACAATGTTAGGTACAAATTCCTTTACATTTGCTAACGTATTCTCTGATGGGGCATGTTCCCCAATGTAAAATGTAAGTGGGAACCTTCCAACTAAGTTCTCCGTGCATTCTTTTTGCTGATCCGTGGCCCCTGCTAAATATAATGTCAAATCACATCCAGTTATGGCATGAAAAGCCAATATATTTTTCCTTATTTGGTCCTCCATACTTAGAACAATTGTGTGAAATGGAATGAACTTCCGCTTTGCTGATGTTATTGCCACCACCCGAGTGACCCGAGCCACGCCTCATCACATTTAAAGCGCTGATATTGATGCAGCAAAGCAGAATCACATCGGTATCCCACACACAAATGACTACGGTTTTCAGGTACATGTCTGGGAAGCATGCACAATTATTCTGGTATCAGCTTCTTCGTGTGTTGCTGCTACGGTAGACACATAAGACCTGGCAGTAGACAATGCCTTAACTCCTTCCACGAAACCACCAGCAACAGCTACATCTATATCGCCATATGTGGCTGTTGAGAGCTGAATGGATAGGAATGCAGCTAGGTCAGCCTTGTTTTCAGGCATAGCAAGGAAATTCGTCCAATTTTCCGGCAACGGAACACTTCTGGACTCTACACAGCGATGGATTGGTCGTAATGTCTTACACCGTTTCTGTCTGGTTCCACTTTTCACTGACAATGCCCAGTATCGACCATGGAGCCAATGGAAAGTTTCATCATAAGTGTAACCACTGTATCTGCCAGGTCACCAAATGTCTTCGCTTTCAAAGGTTTCCCTATTGCTTGTACCATTGCTTGTCCATCAATAATTAAATGCATTAAGAAGTGAATCAAGTAATGCTGCTGTTACAACGTCTTTTGTTACTGCATTCTGAAGTAGTGTTCCTCAATGCAATGCTATCGCTATGTTGAACAGACAAAGCAATGATTCTTCATCATTTTTGTCCCATTTCTGTCGAGAGACAGCCATTTCTTTGTATGTTTCATCAGGATGCAGTACTTCAAACAAATCCATGGTTATCCTCTGGATATGAGAACGCCAATGGAACAACAGTGCCCATCACTGAAGTATGCTATTGTTGGCTAGGCCGGTTATTGCACCAGCCTCCTTACTGGTGCCAACTAGCCATTCTTTTGCATGGTCTGCATCAACCTGATTGAACCTTCTTGGCGAAAAGTGCATCTCCACAATGTGAATGATGAGAGACTTGTGATAATTAGAACGATCAAATCTGGTTGTTTAATTATTATTATTATGGTTGAAATAAATTTTGCAGATTAATAATTAGACAAATGAATTATCCTCTATCCTCACTAATAAAAAACATTACAATTGAAGCAAAATTCTGTCGTCAAAATGTTGCTTCAGACTCTAAAATCAAACTTCCCGCCATTTTGTCCGCCATTTTGGTTTCCATCACATCCATCACTTATAGCCACCTGAAGATACTGGCCGCCATTTTGTCGGCCATTTTGGTTTTCTGGCAGTGCTACATATTTGTCTTTCGTTCCATCGCATTCTTTGACCCCAATAATGTTAATTTTGACTCTAAAATCAGGTTACCATCACATACAATACTTCACTTAGGCCTATAGCAATTTGTAGCTGTTGGCCACCATTTTGGCCGCCATCTTTTTTCCCATGCAACCGCTAAAATCCAGCTTCCTAACCGCGATTTTCGTTTTCAGCAGGGTTAAATTAGTCTAGAACCACCTGTTAGCAAATTGTTACATGACTTGCTTCTAGCAGTGATTTCTAGAGCCCTTTTGAAATTCCAGCCTAAACTATCAAGTTTGTAATGACGCAGCGCAGCCAAACAGAATCAACACACATGCAGGACGCAAGGCTTCCCATCGAGGACACACGACGACGAGAGGAACCGACCAACCGGAGACTGAGGCTCGCTCAGCCGGAGACTGGCCACAACTACGAGGGCTTGTAGGCTTATGTGCGACTTCAGATGCTTACGTAGATGTTAGTAATAATAAAAATAATAATAATAATAATAATAATGATGATAATAATAATAATAATAATAATAATAATAATAATAATAATAATAATAATAATAATAATAATAATAATAATAATAATAATAATAACAGTGTCCGGACTTTTTAGACCACCTGAGGGATCCTTGATACCTCGGGTAAAAATAATAATAGACGAATAGGGCCATTCCGGATATTTTACATTCTAAATAGTTAATATTCAAGTCCCTGAGGGATCCTGTATACCTCGGGGCATGAAAATAATATAATAATAATAATAATAATAATAATAATAATAATGATGATGATGATGATGATGATGATGATGATGATGATGATGATGATGATGATGATGATGATGATGATGATGATGATGATAATAATAATAATAATAATAATAATAATAATAATAATAATAATAATAATAATAATAATAATAATAATAATAGAGATTTGAATGCCGTAGTTCGTAAGCAGTCGATGGTTAGGGTTAAGGTGAAGCACTAAAAGTTGAAAACGTATTGACTTTGGTTGACAATTTATCATAAATGCATTACTAGTTTGTATTGTGCTTATGTAATTTTATATATTTATAGACCGCGGAAATCTTGATCACGACTCACGAGCAAGACTACTGAATGTTATAAGCTTAGACACTGGTAGTAGTCATCGTGGTTGAGGTCATACATGTATTGTATATCACTTGAGCTAGCGACTCATTTTCGTTACAGTGAAATAGAGGCTATCTTCATCACCTGGCTTTACTTTTGGGATTCCAAGAGAAAGTTAAAGGATTGCTACACAATATGGGAAATTTAAAACGTCATTAGAATTCCAATGAAAGCGAAAACGAAACGAAACATCCAGAGAATCCTAACAAGGACTAACATTAATGTCGTTTAAAATGCAGATGACAGACAATTTCAAACTTCAAACACTTAAAGAAGGTCTTCAGAAGTCTCGATCAGTAAAGACGATCGTAAACGTAAAGGATCCAGCTTGTGTAGGTTAAATATCTCCCATTAGGCTACGTCATCTTATAGGCCCGGAGGTCAACTTCGAACAATAGGCCTATACATGACATAAAGCAATTATTTCATCAAGACGTTTAATATAAGCAATTTTGCGACTGAATTACACGTTTTCGGAAATCGAAATATTGTATTGAAACATAGCTGATTATTGCAATAACCGTCGCTTTAACCAGCTGATTGTTATTAACATTCGCGAGCAGCGCTGTAGCTTGTAACCACCAAATAATGACTTAGGGCTTAGGTCGACGAGTAGTTTCTGTAGTCACGTATAGCCTAGGGCCTATAAGCTAAAACAGTGCGAGGCATTGCTATTAGCCTGTATGAGATGTGACTCGTGGGAAAAATCATTATTTGGTTTTCTTATCAAGGTTATTTGCGTTTATGTTTCTGTTTCACTACTGGTAACCTATAATAGCCTTAGGGTCCAAATTTTGGCTATTTAAAACCTAAGCCTATCTGACGAATATAATTATAGCCGATACTCGCTATATTCTCTATTCGGATAACGCATGAAATGTATGAAACAAGATTCATTCGGTCGATTAGTGTGACAAAAGCACATTAAATTTTAAGTGGTGGCTCTTCTGATTTAGGTGGCGGATCTAATAGTTTTATAGGTGGCGGATCTCGTAGTTTAGGAGGCGGATCTCAAATTCGAGGTGCCGGATCTCAGATCCGGCTGAATTTAACCACTGAGTAGGCCCCCCATATTTGAAAGACTGCGATGTGGAAATCTCTAATAAACCTAGTCGTCGTTGTCTTTCAACTGAGGGGTACGTGTACATGCATCTATAGACTGCTGCATCCGAATACTTGTAAACTTCATTATCACAGGACTTTTGCAGCTAGTGTGTTGTAGGCCTATATAGGTGTTAATTGTTTAATATATATAGCCTAAATAGCGAATAAGAAGCCAGATAATAGATAATGAAGAATCACATTTAAAGCAAGGGCCCGCGCCCTGTTTGAAACTTATTTTAACTGTGAGATATGAATTACGGTCGCCACACTTCTAGAAACTCTGGTTCACTCGTTGCACGTCTCTACATACAGTGACCAAGTTGTCTGAAAGTCACCATATCTTGACAGATAATCTGGAGGTCCATGTTGATGATTCGGGCTTTTTTGGAAAGCAGTTGAGGCACATTATTCTGTATGGTTTCGGTCTGCTTCTGTTCTTAATGTATGATGTAGGCCTATACATCAAAGAGCTTAATTTTCTATTATAGGCCTAGGTGTCTCCAGAAATGTAGGTCATGGCTTTTCTCTATAGTTATGCATTTATATATACTTTCCTAGAAGCAGCGTCGCATCTAATTGTAAAACCTCAAGATGTAATTGCTGAGCCTGGACAAAGAGCATCATTCAATTGTTCTGTAAACACGAATGAGGGCATTCGGTGGATGTACGCCACTGAAAGAAATTCCGAGATGCAAGATTACATTTACTCTGGTGGCTTCACTTATCAACAGTGGAAAAAGAGACACAACGTCACTGAACGAAGCAATTGGTTCTTCACTTTGACCATAGATCCGGTTGGTCCGAAAGATACTGGCTACTATTCATGCATGGACATGAAAGACAATGACTATCACGAGGCTAAACTCACAGTCGCTGGCAAGTATTAACAAACTGTTTATTGATCCCATCGATACAAGTAACCGATTATATTTAATCAAACCATGCGCTTAGTAAGCTTCTAACAGCGAACCTGTAATATCAATGCATCAATTGGTGCACCATGGATATAGATATAGTGACACGGGAAAGAACTAGGCCTAAGCACTGTAAGCAGGTATAATGCTGTCGTCATTTGATATTTGACGAGATTAACTAGAGAACAATTAAGTACAATGATTAGCAATGGTGAATACCATTTACAATTATAATGTCAGGTGAATCTCAGAAATGTCCCAGCGTCACACAATAGCCGCGTCAGAGAGACAAGCTTAAACACCGGCGTTATATCAAATTAAGTCCGCAATTGCCAGGTTAAGCAACCTGGCAATTGCGGACTTAATTTGATAGACGTCAGCTTCGGTGTCAGGTAAGAAACAAGGGAGGTGTCAGCCCTAGCAGACTAATAGCAGACCAGCAAAAGCGACAGTGCAGCACTCGATTGTTGAGATAACAATTTATTATTCAATTAATGAGGCATCGCTTATTAGTTAGGAGAAATCTCATTAGGCCTACTTACTGTGTCAGGGAGAACAGAGTTTGCAATGGAAGCTAATAACTGCCTATTACCTTAGACTGTTTAAAGCTTTACCTTAACTGTGCCGGCCCTGGGCGCTTATAGCCGTTAAAGGGTTAAACAGCAAATGCACGTGGAAATTACGAGATGGTTTCGTTAAATCTGCGTGTTTTCATTCTCTTACTTGAAGCTGGAACTTCACAAGTGACAGGTCAAAGTACAACTTCATTCTACCTGAGCGTCACTTATTTAGAGACATCAATTTTGGAAAACGTCACATCAATTTCGGAAGACTTCGCAGTAACTGCCACCAATGGTAGGCCTCTGTGTAGCATATAATACATGCCTATGCCGTTGATGTTTCAGATACACAGGAGTTTATTCGTAACAGTACCTGCAGCAAATCATTCATAGCTTCACAAAGTCATTGTTCATAACGACAATTAGGGCCTACATAAGTAGGTCCCTAACAAATAATTGGCAGATAGGCCTAACTTAAATTAAATTAAAGATTATGTATTTGGCAAAATAGGCGTATACATTTATCAGTATCGCCATATGATGCTCCTATATTTTATGTTCAAGGAACGTAGTGACATCGCAATTTTGAATATAAACCCAATTTTTGTCATTCGTCTAAAAGCATAACTAAATTCGTCAGCTAGGTCAGCTAGGTTAACTCAAAATGCTGGCTAATCCAAACAGACTGTATAAGTGTAGGTTTCGCTCTACTATATATCTATATAATTTATCTCGTTAACTATTAGAAAACTTGATTCCCTTGCACAAGCTATTTCAAGCGGTTGATCAGTTAGCGCAATTTGTAAGCTATTAAACAACTATTTTGCAAGCACGAGATATACCGGTACTAAGGCCTAAGTGCGCAAACTAATTGTCCTCAACTTTCCTTTTCAAGATTAACCCACAAACGGTGACAAATCTACAGCATATAACTTAAAACATTTATTGCATAATTATGTCGGTCTATTTAGCCTAGCCTTAACAGTAGGCCTAAGTCAATATCGGCCCTATTCGTGAAACTTCGAACTATAAGCTTAGAGCTTTAGAAACGACCACCAATTAGTGCTTCGTACTTTTTACACAATAATAGAACTTGTCATATCGTATGTCTTTATACCTATTATTTTTGTTTTAGAGTCAACTAATATCTTGACTTATGCAATTGGCTCCAGTTGTGCGGCTGGTGTTTCCCTTCTACTCCTGTTTCTTGTGATGTACTTTGGGCGTCGAAGACGTAATCTTAACAAGAGACATTCAGGTATCGCAGAAGTTGCAGTTATTAGCTATGCTGTATGCGCTTGCGTAACTATAATGTATATTATATTTTGGTGTGTTTATGTGTATGTATGTTTGTTTGTTGGTTTTTATGTATGTATGTATGTATGTATGTATGTATGTATGTATGTATGTGTGTATGTATGTATGTATGTAATGTAACAGAATACTTTATAGCGCGTCTTAAGAGCCTCTTAGAGGCGCTGCGTACGCAGCTATCAGTCAGATGCATGGAAAAGGTGTGTCTTTAATGTTCGAAAAAATGTAATGCGATCAGCAATAAGTGGAACTGAGTGAATTTCAGTAGGTAGATTGTTCCATAACGATGGTCCAACGACAGAGAAGCCGTGACGTGCAAGTATCAAGGTACGAGACCGTGAAACAACGACATCATTCTGCATCCGGCGACCGGGCTGTGTAGAGACCGGAACACACAGCTCAATGGGTATGACAGACAAATACGTTCAACGAAAAAATCGCGCAGGACAAGTGCGCGCCGACCGCGCGCATTTGTCTGCGCGCATTTGTCTGCGCGCATTTGTCTGCGCGCTTTTGTTACGGCGCCCGGCTGACCATGCTCTCGCGTTCAGCCATTGCGCTGTTAGAACCTTTCCTGCTACATTTCGAACCTAATTTTCTACATTACATGTCTCTGCATGCTAACCTCAACACTACACGCACGTGTATGTTTGTATATGTGTAGGCCTACCTGTGGACTTATGTAGGTCTATGAATGCATACGTATGTATGTATGTATGCATGTATGTATGTGTACTTATGTATGTACGCATGCACACACAACTAATGTAGACACTATAATAGTTCCTTTTTCCTGGTTCACAAAAGCGCTGCATAGGCTAGCCCAATCAAGCTAAGGTCGTGAAGAACACACAGCTCATCAACAGGGACGTAACTAGCGTTGTGCTGCCCCGCCCCCTCCCCAACGAAGCTGAAGGTCCCCAAATAAATGAAGCCCTCGGCCCCACTATAGGTTCGAGCTACCGCCTTCGCCATGCTCAAGGCTTAAAGCTCCAAACAAAAGTCCTAGTTACGTAAATTACTGCTCATCAAACACTGCCTACTACAGTAATTGCGCTATTGTCTGTTATTTGGCAATCATCTCGTTATCATTTTAGTGCAGAACTCACGATTCTCACTTTCAATAAGCCTATGTTTAGACCCAAAATTATAAGTCCTCTGTATTGGCAGGCCTATACTTTGCACTGGTGTAGGCCTTTTACTTCAGTGTATTCAAGCACGCCTAGCCTATAACCACAGATCACCCTCATAATTACCACGTAGGCCTAATTTTAATTTAAAAAACAGAACACAATCTATGTTTCAGCTTAAATGTAAACTGTGGTTTTCAATTTCTGGATAATTATATCCTATTGTCTCTGTCAACTGTTTTGTAAATACTGTCGTTACCATACCATTTCAGCTTTCGTGATATCAGGAAGTAAACGACAGCGGTCAAGAGAAACTTCTTCCGAAGAAGATGGAGAAAATGTCCATTACCAGCACGTGTTATCTCTTGCTGCAGGACAAAGGACGTCGGCTGAAATTAGTTCCACACAATACGCACCACTTTCGCTGTACAAAGATCCTTACGAAAATCCAGATATTAGGCCTATAACTCAAAATGCCGCTAACGTTTACGAGGAATTGCCTGAACCGGATACTAATACTTACATGGAGATAAATTTCTAAGTTAGGCCCTAATTTTCAGTGTTTAAGTCAGCCAAGTATTCTTAAAGCTCGAGTCGTCTAAGCCATAGTTAGGCCTGTCCGCGTACGCTTAGATGTAGGCTACGCTAAGATGTATGGGCCTATTATACCCAGACTGACTTAAAAGCAAGGCTGCTCCAGTCTTTTCCTATTAAACTTGTGAACAAATGTTTTGCATATATAATGAGCACAGGTGTTCTTTAGGTTGATATATATATAATGTGTATCGATTGTTAAGCGTTTTAGTCTTAGGCCTTAGTTGCGCTGTCGGCTCGTGGGCGCTTGGCCTAAAGTAGCCTAAACATTGGCTGACGGTAGATTGTTTTACACGTGCAGTTAGCGCGCCAAACTTAGAAACTGCTGATGACAGTAAATTTGAACTATACAGTGTAGTACAGTTGTTTTAAGGCAAGAGTTGAGTTTGTTGTTATTAAACTGTGTTTGAAGAAAGAAAGAAACATTCAAAGAACTGTGTCAATTTAATTCTTAAACAGTTAGAAGACGTTGAGCAATTTATATGTAGAGATAAGGAAAGTTCTTGAGGTAGGTCACAACTAAGAAAGAAAAGAGTTGGTGACATATTTGGTGGCAGCGGTGGGATTCGAAACAACGTCTGGGATTCGAAACAACGTCTGGGATTCGAAACAACGTCTGGGATTCGAAACAACGTCTGGGATTCGAAACAACGTCTGGGATTCGAAACAACGTCGACTGGTGAATACGCATTCAAATCATTGGTAAATTGACGACAACGAAAGCCTCAACGACAAAGGTATAAAAGTTGGTTGTTATCAAACAAAGAACAATCCCCAATACTTCAAACACAAAAGAAAACTCGTGTTTTCCAGAAAGGACAGCACTGAAGTAAAGAAGTAAGATGGAGAAATTAAGTGTCAAAAAACAAGCAGAACTGAAGAAGATGTCTTCTGAAAGATTAAAACAGCGCTTGTTAAAGGCTGGTTTTGAAGAAGAGAAACTGGAAGATATGTCACGTGAGGACATGCTAGAAGCGCTAGCTGAAGTCTGGCTTAAAGAAGAAGCAGAAGAAGAAGAAGGTGCTGTCGGCGGTGCTGTGGAAAAGGTTATTGAAAAACCGCCTGGACTTATGTCTATGGAGATGATGATGCAGTGGATGATGATGAAAGAAGAGAAGAGAAACGGAGAGAAACGAAGACAAAAGAAGAAACGAAAGAGAAAGAAAGGAGAAACGAAGACAAGACGAGAAAGAAAGAGAGGAGAAACGAAGACAAGACGAGAAAGAAAGAGAGGAAGAATTACGTCTTCAGAGACAAGAAGAGAAAGAAATAAGACAGGAAGAATTACGTCTTCAGAGAGAGAAAGAAGAGAAAGCAGAGAATACAAGACAGGAAGAATTACGTCTTCAGAGAGAGAAAGAAGAGAAAGCAGAGCAAGTTCGTGTGGCAGAACTTGAGTTACAAAAGCAGCAATTTGAGATTCAATTAGAGCAATTGAGAAGAGATCGAGAAGATGCTGAAAGGAGAAGATTAGAGCAGATGATTGAATTTGAAAGGGCGCGGAAAAGTGACGAAGAGATACGTCAGCAACAGATTGAAGAGAAGAGACTACGTGAAGAAGAAAAGGAAAAAGTGCGAATTTCAGAGTTGGAGCGAGCAGAAGAGGTTAGACAAGAAGAACTGAAATTACAGAAAGAAAGCATGGAGAAGGCGGAAGAGGAAAGACAAGAACGTTTAAAGTTGGAAAAAACAAAAATAGCATTAAAAGAAGCACAACTCAAAGAGGAGAAACAAAATAGAGAAGCACAAGAACAAAGAAGGCAAGAAGAACGAGAAGAACAGAAAAGGAAACAAGAAGAAAGTGAAACGATGGTGTCTAAAATAAAGAAAATTGGTGATGCCATGAAACATGTGTTACCCAAAATGCCAAACGATATGATGGAGGTGCCATTATATTTCGAAACGGTTGAGAATGCGTTTCGTAGTTTCAACGTGCAAGAACAATTCTGGGTGAAGTTACTATTGCCATTGATGACTCCGAAAGCTAGAACTGTTCTAAACAGATTGTCATTCGCTGATTTAGACGATTATGAGATCGTGAAACAGCACTTGTTAAAAGAATTCAAGTTGACACCGAGAGAGTACAGATCGAAGTTTATTGATGCGAAGAAGACAGCTGAAGAAACGTATACAATGTTTACAGCTAGGCTGAAGAACTTGCTGAACTATTATGTGAAAAGTCGCAAAGTGGATAAGAATTTTGAGAAGCTGTTTGATTTGTTAGTGGCGGATAAGTTGAAAGAATCACTACCACCAGGTCCACTACAGTTTGTATTGTCGAAGGAAGGAACTGATTGTTACGAAGCTAGTGTTGTGGCAGACCTAGCGGACATTCATGTGAATAATAGAATTGGTTTGGCAATTCCGAATAAGACAAGTTTTGGTTTTGTACCCAATGTAAAAAGAAATCAACAGTTCACTCCAAATTTTGGTTTTCATTGGAAGAGCAATCAAGAAACAGGAAATCAGTTCAGAGGTGCAGAAGTGAAACCAAATTCTCCGGTTGTTCACGAGAATAGAGAGTCGATGATGACCAGACAACGTCAGGTATATAACAAATCACCACCAAGGTTTGTCGCAAGAGAAGGCAATGCATCGTTTACTCCATATAAGAGAAAAGAAAGCATCGAACAACGAGGTGCAGTGGTGAAACGTTGTCATAACTGCGGATCAGACAGGCATTTGATGAAATTCTGTCCAGTTCCTGTTACAACCTCAAATTATGGTGGAAAACAAGAACATTCGAGGGTGAATCGAATTCAAGTGGTTGATAATTCTGAAAGTCAAGCCACAGAACATCAGAACAATGAAACTGAAGTAAAGTCAGTGATGAAATGTCACCTTTCACCTGATATTCAGAAAGAAATTCTATTGCACAATGGAATGCAGAAAGAAATGGTTGGAAGAGATGAAAGTACAGCATTGAAGAAAGTGTTATTACAGTACGTCGAGGTAGAAATTCGTGGAACAGCAGGAAAAGAACCAGTGAAAGTAAAAGCACTGATTGATTCTGGAGCAGAGGTTCCGGTGATTAGTGAAGAATTACTGGAAGGCATGAAGGTGGAGCAGATTGGAAAAGTGAACTTACAATGCGTGGCAGGAGATGCCATTCCTGCAAAGTTGGTGAAAGTTGATGTAAGGCTGTGTTGTAACGATGTGGAAGAAGAGGTAATTCCGCATAAAATCAAATGTTCACTTACACCTTATGTGACATTGATGTGTGCTAGTATTGCAAAAATGGGAAGCACAGAAAGATTCTTGTTGCATCCAGAAATCATTGCAGAACTTAAAGCCGTGCCACAAGTGAAAATGATACAAGGAGATGTGCAAGCGAATGTAACGACGAGATTGCAGAGTCAGCGAAAGAAAGTGATAGAAGTCGAAGAGGAAAGTGAAACTGAAAGTTCAAGTGAAGAGGAAAACGAAAGCGATGATCAACAAAGTTTAATGCAAGACGGTATAACAGCAGAGATGAATGAACAAGAGATGGCTGCATGCAAGAATGGTAATGTAAATGAAACGAAAGAGGATAATGAATGTGATGTTGAGATAGGAGATTTGTTTGAAGAAGACGAGAAAGATGAAGAACAACAGATGCAGATTGCAGACGCAAAGAAATTCGAAGAACAGCAGAGACAAGATGAATCATTGAAAGCATGGTGGACGTTAGCGCCAGATAAAGAATCTGAATTCTGCGTGGTAAATGGCTTACTGTACAAGAGATATCGAATATTAGAGCAAACGATATATCAATTGGTGTTACCAAAAGAGCGACGAATGAAAGTGATGGAGTTGGCTCACGAATCAGTATTTGGAGGACATCTTGGAGAAGAGAAAACTAGAGAACGAATAAAGTTGTCTTTTACCTGGCCAAAGATGAGAAGAGATATAGTGAAATTTTGCAAATCATGTGAGAAATGTCAGTTAAAGGCAAGAAGTTTGGTGATGGACAGGGTTCCTATCACTCCAATTCCAAGAGAAGATGTGGCGTTTAGAAGAATTACAATGGATTGTGTAGGACCAATCGAGCCAGCATCTGCTGCAGGTCACAAGTACTGTTTATGTATTGTCGATTCTTGCACAAGATGGCCTACAGTGTTTCTGTTGAAATCATTAACTGCGAAAGCTGTGTGTGATGCTTTGATGGAGTTGTTCATGAACGTTGGTGTACCTTCAGTGATCACAAGTGACCAAGGAACAAATTTTACTGCGAGTCTGACAAGAGAATTTCTGAATTTAATGGGTTGTAGTCCAAGATTTGACACGCCAGGTCATCCAGAGGCAGCTGGACTAGTAGAAAGATGGAACCAAACATTCAAGAAAATGATCCATCATGTAATTGTTGACAATCCAAGGCAATGGCACAAAGTAATTCCGTTTACAGTGTGGGCATTACGAGAAGTACCGAATGCAACTACTGGAATTGCTCCTTATATGTTGGTGTATGGAAAGATTCCGCGTGGACCACTGGCAATTCTAAAAGAAAGTTGGACAAGAGAAATTAATTTACCACCTCATATTGGAATCCAACCAGAAAAGTACTTGAAAGACATGAAAGCAAATATGGAAAAAGCATTACTGTTTGCAGAATCATATTCACGAGAGAAGCAATTACAGTATACGAATCAATACAACAAAAGAGCGAAACATAAAGAATTTGAACCGGGTGAAAAAGTTATTGTGTTGTATCCGACGTCAACAAATAAACTGATTTCACGATGGCATGGTCCATGTACTGTCATACAACGAAGGTCAAAGTACTCTTATTTGATTGACATGGGTGACGATTGTCGAAAGATAATTCACGCAAATAAAATCAGAAAGTACATTACAAGAGCAATGAGTTGTGGACTAATCGTTGAAGAAGATGAAGACTTTGGTTCAGTGGTTGAATTGCTGATGAAGAATGACTGGCAAAATGAAAAGAATTCACTGAATCTTGATCCTGAACAGATTAGCCATTTGACATTGACTCAACAAAAACAATTGCTGGAAATACTGAACAAATATTCCGATCGATTTTCTGAAAAGCCTGGATTATGTACATTGGTTGAACATGAAATTGAACTGAAACCGGAATTTCGTGAAAAAGAATTTATGGCTTACCGAATTCCACTCATCTATCGAGCAGAAGTTGAACGACAAATTAAAGAAATGCTTCAAGCCAACATTATAAAACCATCTTCGAGCAGAATGGCAAGTCCGTTGGTAATTGTTAAAAAGAAAGACGGTTCTCTAAGACTTGCCTGCGACTACAGATACATTAACTCGTTCACTGTGGATTGTAAATATCCGATGCCGATTGTGAAAGATGTTTTGCACAAAGTTGGAAAATCAAATGTGATCTCGATTTTTGATTGTCGAAGTGCTTACTGGACTTGTCCTGTTAAGCAAACTGATCAATGGAAAACTGCTTTTGTTACTCACAATGGACTGTACGAGTTTACTCGTGTTCCTTTTGGAATGATCAACTCAGGAAGAACATTTGTTAAAGCAATTAACATGGTTTTACAGCCTATAAATGAATTTGCTGAGCCCTATGTAGATGACATTGCTGTGCATTCAGATGATTGGAAGATTCATTTACAGCATTTAGATGCATATTTAATGCAAATGAGACTGCATAACATTACTCTGAACTTAAAGAAATGTATCTTTGGTAAGAGTGAGGTAAAGTTCATCGGTCATGTGGTTGGTTCTGGAACGATTCAAATGAATCCAGATAGAATTGAAAGTTTAATTAATTTGAAAACCCCAGAAACGAAGAAACAAGTTAAGCAATTGCTGGGATTTTTTGGTTACTATAGACAGTTTATCAAAGATTTTGCACAGATTGCGAAGCCTCTATCTGATTTGACAAGCAAACATGTTCCAGATAAGATTGATTGGACTGATAGACATCAACAGGCATTTAATTTACTTAAAGATGCTGTACGCTCTAAAGTTGTTTTATATGTTTTTGATGTTGGAAAACCTTTTAATTTGTACTGTGATAGCAGTGATTTTGCAGTAGGAGCTGTTTTAACACAGCTGGATGATAAGGGAATAGAACGCCCTGTATCATTTATAAGTCAGAAATTGACTGACACCCAGAAGAGATGGGCAACTGTAGAGAAAGAAGCCTATGCTATTGTTTGGGCTCTAAATAAGTTAAAAGAGATAATAATTGGATCTAAAGTTCACATCTTTACCGATCACAATCCTTTAACTTATCTGACTGAATCTATGTCTAAGTCTGCTAAACTGGTGCGTTGGGCTTTGTAGCACTGCAAACTTTTGATGTAGAAGTTAATTATAAGAAAGGACGATTAAATGTTGTAGCAGATTGTTTATCTAGATTATAAGATTGTTCATTTACTGTATTGTATAGTATTAAGTTTATTGCATAATTTAGTACATGATGATTTCGCAAATTTTTTAAATTTAATTTGCTCAATCCATTCAGTAGCGCCTCCCAGTAATGTGAACAAAATGTTTTGCCCTATATAATGAGCACAAGGTTGATATATATATAATATGTATTTGAAGCGTTTTAGTCTTAGGCCTTAGTTGCGCTGTAGGCAAAAGTAGCCTAAGCATTGGCCAGGTAGATTGTTTTAACGTGCAGTTAACTTAGAAACTGCTATGACAGTAAATTTGAACTATACAGTGTAGTACAGTTGTTTTAAGGCAAGAGTTGAGTTTGTTGTTATTAAACTGTGTTTGAAGAAAGAAAGAAACATTCAAAGAACTGTGTCAATTTAATTCTTAAACAGTTAGAAGACGTTGAGCAATTTATATGTAGAGATATAGTTCTTGAGGTAGGTCACAACTAAGAAAAGAAAAGAGTTGGTGACAAAACTATTTGACATTTCAATTGTAAATGTATATAGGCTCGCACCGCTTCGAGAAAAGCTAACCAACAGCGCTCTATTATATGCTAGCCGAAATTATTGTCAGATGTTATTAGAACATAATGCTCAAATTTCTTTAGGAAAATCCAGAAATAAGCTAACAATGCTCAGATAATTAGAAAATAATAATGTTACCAGTAGAGAGCAAGCTTCAGCATACACGCTGAGCTCAACCATGAATTTCTATGTCCATTTTATTGTATTGTATTTGCTAAATTTATATAGCGCTGCTCACAGCAGTGGCCATTCAGTAGCGCTCCCAGCGCGAGAACCCCTAGCCCAAGAAGGTTTTGAGGAGGGAGGGGTAGGCTGTAGCAAGAGACCCAGAGAGAATGATAACACGTAGAGACGTAGAGAGGGAAGGAAGGGCATTCCATAGGGAGGGCCCAATAGTGGCAAAAGATTCGGGCCATAGTGGTCCTAACTCGTGGAATAAAAGAGTAGGCCCTGACCAAGGAGCGGAGAGGTCGATGAGAAACTACAACTGTATATAGAAGTTCATCATGAAACCAATGGCTTCCCATCTAAAGTCGGCAAGCACTTTGCCAAGCAGTTCGTCGTGATATATGAAGAGGGGAAAAGGGAATGGAATGGAAGGCAAAGCAAAGCAAGGCAAGGGGCCGCACCTCCTCCATAACTTCATTTAATTCTTCATTTTCACTTCACTCTAGTTCTTCACTTCATCATCCGTAGACTCTTAATTGCAAGAGATACTGCACAGTCTGCACTGGCTCCAAATATAGGCTAGATTACAGTATTAAGTTGAAGATCCTCATCATGGGCAGAGCGTTTATAAATAATCGTTACACGTACGTAGGCCTATATTAAAGTCAGTCGTTTCCAGGATGGTAAAATCGTAAACTCCAAACTTCTAAAGCGCCACTTATAGCTATAGGCGCAGGACACTTAGGCCTAGGCCTATATGATTATTGACTAGCTGGGCCACCTAGAATGCATCAGAGAGATGTGCGTCCCTAGCTGTTATTGCGATGATCGTTATGAAAGTTATGAAAAGATGATGAAAAGAGGACTTGCATCAAAACGGCTGGCTCCCCGATGTTGTTAATCATGAAATCGAATAGGCCTAAGTCCCACATTCACAGCATGTCAGCTCAGCTGTGAGACCAATAGGGCCTATCAACATGTATTCTATAATATTATGAACATCGAGATAAGCCTAATTTGTATAGGTTAACGAACTGCAATTATAAATTAATTAATTAATTAATTCATTACTTGAATTTGTTTAGCTCCTCTTCAAGGGAACTACTCAGAGGCGCTCCCAACCCCAGCGCGGCCAAACAGGACCATTTTAAGTTGAGAGAGGAATGCCTGAGAAGGGGTTCTAGGAAGGGAGCGGAGTGCCAGAGGGAGGCCATTCCAGGTCGAGGGGCCAACCACAGAGAAGGCACGGCTCTGCCTGGTGGAGGTACGAGCAAAAGGGACAGAGAGAAGACCATGTTCAACCGAACGGAGGGAGCGCGAGCCCCGAGCACTGAGGGAGGGATACAAAGCTCGATAAAGATAGGCAGAAGCGAGTCCCAGAGCCCAGCACAGCAGGCCAGCTGCAGGCAGTCAAACTAAGGCAGCTATCCTATAGGCCTACTCGATTCGCTGCCAGTGGAGAAGCCTTCTCCGAGAAGGCCTAATGGTTTGAAAGACGTGGCTTATAACTAACTTTCAATTTGATCCTAAATATCAATATTTTTCACAGGCGAGTGAAGCGACAAAATGAAATTAACAATGCGATTAATTCTGTAGCGGACATCACTACTGTAACAGCATAAGCAACTCAGCCGCTTAACCTGTCTTAGCACAGAGATAGATAGCAGGCAGCGCGGTTGCCTGCTACATCTGGTCTGGCTGGCGCCGGACTCGGATCTCCACTGGACATCGATCTCTGGCGCCCTCTGAAACAACACAGCGCTCGTGAATAGGCTGGTGCCCTGCGCTGAAGTGCTTAACTTTAGAGAAGTGCTTAGCAATTTGGAATTGACGTCTTTGATTTTGCCCTCGTTCAACGGAGTTGAATATACTTTACTATTCATTATTATTACTATAGCCTACATTATTATTACCTCTATGTGTTATTTTACATTCTATTTCGATTTGCCATTGTGAGTTTTATCTAGGACTAATATAATCTTAATCCTAGGTTTTATAATGGAGTAATAAAGGCGATGCCTACTTACTTACTTACTTACTTACTTACCTAGGCCTACTTACATCAAAGATTTTAACAGTTAAAATCTTTGACTTACAATGTCCATTGTCCAATCAATGCGACATGTTCCCGTAGTTTTGTAGTTTGCATACAGCGGTAGTTAAAGGACCAATCATGTTCTTCATATACAATCGTTGCCGCGCAGCCCGCGCCTCTCAGGTCATGGCCCCATAACAATGTAAACAAAATATTGTTGCGCATTTTTTTAGTCCAGGCACCAATGCACAGTTACAAGTTGTTTTATAGTACGTCTTAATTTTGGTGCTAGTTGATGCGAGATATGATTTTGTAGGTTTAGACCAACGACCTCATATATATAACTAGACAGAGCTTTCTATGTTGAGCTGCCCAGTGACGTCGAAGCAGCCGAGAAAGAGCAGGAAACAAGAGTGCATCTGAGAAGGTGCGGTCTGCGGAGCAATGTAAACAAATGGACGTCGTTGCCCACAAACTCGTCGATTCGTCCTATCAACTGCAATAAATTGCTATTAATAGCAGGGTTTAATTTAAAATAAATGGATGATACGGAATACACTTACAATTAGGCGTGATCGCATATAAAAATAAGACATTTGAGCCGATTATGGGGTTCTTAATAGCCACACTATAGCCCACCGGGATCAGCGGAGTAGACTTGATGCGAAATCAACCGTCTTTAACTTGCCCTAAGATTTCATGCCTACGTTTAAATAGTCCTTTCTCTTGTATGCTCGCAGACAGACATTTCTATAGCGCCTTCACCGTTATTTGTGAAAGGGGTTTAGTTCAAGACATTATCTGGTGCATTGCCTTTCGCTTTGATTATTAGAATTACAGTATTAAGTTGAAGATCCTCATCAGGGGCTTTTTATAAAAATCGCACGTACGTGGGCCCTATATTAAAAGTCAGTCGTTTCCAGGATGGTAAAATCGAAAAACTCCAAACTTCTAAAACGCCACTTAAAGCTATAAGGGGGGGAAAACTTAGGCCTAGGCCTATATGATTATTGACTAGTTTGGGGCCCCCCAGAATGCATCAAAAAGAGATTTCGTCCCCGGGTGTTTTTGGGTGATCGTTATGAAAGTTATGAAAAGATGATGAAAAAGGGCTTGCATCAAACAGGCCCCTTTTTTAAACATGAAATCGAATAGGCCTAAGTCCCCATTTACAGCAATTAGCTCAGGGGGAGACCAATAGGGCCTATCAACATGTATTCTATAAATATTATGAACATCGAGATAAGCCCCAATTTGTATGGGGTTAAGAACTGCAATTATAAAAATTAATTAATTAATTAATTAAATTTTTTAGCTCCTCTTTTAAGGGGGAAATACCGACGCCCCCCAACCCCGCCGGCCAAAAAAGGACCCCTTTTAAGTTAGGAGGTTTCCAGAAAGGTTTAGGGGGGGGGGGCGGAGTGCCAAAGGGGGGCCAAACCGGGGCGAGGGGGCCCAAACCCCAGAGAAGGCACGGGTCTGCCTGGTGGAGGGAACAAAAGGGAAAAAGAAGACCAAAGTTCAACCGAACGGAGGGGCCGGGGCCCTTTTTAAAACACTGAGGAGGGGTACAAACTCGGGTAAAGGGCAGAAGGGGGTTTGGCCCAAACAAGACCCGCAGGCAGCGAAACTAAGGCAGCTATCCCATGGGGCCCACTGGGTTCGCCGAGTGGAGAAGCCTTCTCCGAGAAGGCCTAATGGTTTTTAAAAAGTGGTTGGGGTTTAACTTTCAATTTGATCCTAAATATAATATTTTTCACAGGCAGAGTGAAGCGACAAAATAAATTAACAATCGATTAATTCTGTAAATCACTACTGTAACAGCATAAGCAACTCAGCCGCTTAACCTGTCTTAGCACAGAGATAGATGGGGCAGGCAGCGCGGTTGCCTGCTACATCTGGTCTGGCTGGCGCCGGACTCGGATTCCACTGGAATCGTCTCTGGCGCCCCTGGGAAAAAACACAGCGCTCGTGAATGGGCCCCCGGGGGTTTAACTTTAGAGAAGTGCTTAGCAATTTGGAATTGACGTCTTTGATTTTGCCCCCCGTTCAACGGAGTTGAATATACTTTTCTATTCATTATTATTACCCTTTCATTATTATTACCTCTATGTGTTATTTTACATTCTATTTTGATTTCCATTGTAGTTTTATCTAGGACCAATATAAAACCTTTAAAATTTTGGGGTTTTTTAATTTGGGGTAAAAAAAGGGATGCCTACTTTCTTACTTACTTCTTACTTACTTCCCCACCCATCAAAATTTTAACAAAATTAAAATCTTTGACTTACAATTCCATTTCCCAAACAATGCGACATGTTCCCGTAGTTTTTACACAGCGCTTCAACGCCGTAGCATTTAGAGGCACATTAATTTTATTAAACCCACGCCCGATATGGATGAAGTGTAGCCGCTCCAGACACATTTCTTTTATAATTTCTAAGTCCCTGTGGGAATGAAGTACCTCAGGGCAATAAAGAAAAGAAAATAATAATAATAAAATCCCAAGGAGTGGTCGCACTGATCCATTCATACATCCGTTTGCCCTTAAGTCATTGGCAATGTGACGTCATTCTACTAACTTGGTCTCAACAGTCAGAAAGTGCGCCACTTTTGACGTCATAGGTAGGATGTCGTGATTCGCCCATTCAAACTTTCGAAAGCGCTGTTTGTTGGTCGAGCGTAGGGCACCGGCTTATTCACGAGCGCTGTCAAGGAGTCAAGTGAGAAAGGTTATTCAGAGATCCCGCGTGAGGAACAAAGATCCGATTGCTGGAGACTTACACAGCCAGACAGACGGACGGATGGATCATGGACGTCGAGGCAGAGGAACTATAATACGACGGGGTGTCTTGGTGTAGGCCTAGGCCTAAGCACAATGATTGTGTCCGACATAAAGGCCTACACGTCGAGCAGACACTTCTGTCCTCAACCCTGTTAATCCTGTTCACAACCACATTTAACTCGAAGTACCTGTAAGGTAAGGACCGTAAGGTAAGTTGGGCCTTAAGATTTCGTTTAACACTGGATAAAAGGCCTACTGCCCTACAGGCATTATTAATTTATTAGTGCTGTAAAGTTTCAATATAATGATGTGATGATGATGATGATGATGATGATGATGATGATGATGATGATGATGATGATGATGATGATGATGATGACCTGGACTGTCAACTGAAGGTCGGTGGAGGGGGGTGTTCAAGACCCCTCTAGGGCACACATTTAAATTTTGTTTCATACGATGTGGGTAAGAAAAGGAAGTTGCTAACACTTCATACCCACGCCTGCCTCTCAGGGCTTGATTAAGGTAGGCTCTTCTTCTTGTTCTTCGTGTTCTGCTTCACATTCCTCTTGACATTCTACTTTCTCCTCCTCCTCCTCCTCCTCCCTCCTCCTCCTCCTCCTCCTCTTCTCCTCCTCCTCTTCTCCTCCTCCTCTTTCTCCTCCTCTCTTCTCTCCTCCTCCTCCTCCTCCTCCTCCTCTCCTCCTCCTCCTCCTCCTCCTCCTCTCCTCCTCCTCCTCTTCCTCCTCTCTTCCTCTCCTCCTCCTCTTCTCCTCCTTCTCTTCCTCCTCCTCCTCTTCTCCTCCTCCTCCTCTCCTCCTCCTCCTCCTCTTCCTCTTCCTGCTCCTCCTCCTCTTCTCCTCCTCCTCCTCTTCCTTTTCCTCTTCTTCTGTTTATCGGGTTGCCAGAGGTCAGAGAAGGCAGAGTAGCTGCTAAGGCGGGTTAATAGCTGGACAGTAACTGGTGTCACAACTATTAGTAGCGTTACTACTACTGCCGCTGCTGCTGATGCTGCTGATGCTGCTACTGCTGCTACTACTACTATTATCATTATTATCATTATCATTATCATTATCATTATTATTATTATTATTATTATTATTATTATTATTATTATTATTATTGTTGTTGTTATTATTATTATTATTGTTGTTGTTGTTGTTGATGATGATGATGTTGTAGCAGCAGCAGCAGCAGTGGTAGTTCTAGTAAAAGTTGCTACTATTATAGTTGTTGTTGTTATTATTATTATTTCTATTATTATGCATTTATTAAGCACCACTAATACTATCTAATGAATAAAAGCATCAATCGAAGGCGCTGAGCAACTTTGAATAATGGACTTGCTCAAAGTCTTGCTTGATGGCGCTTGCCTAAAAGGTACTAACATTGATTAAGGCAAGAAACTCCATTTCGATTTCAGCTTAGGACGAGACCTCCTCCTCTTTTCCCGTCGATTCTGTGCGATCTGTAACTGAATTGATTATCTGCTGAACTTGTTGATCTTCTGAAATAACCTCAACCTTTGCGAACTGGTGTCATCTTTGCACGAAGTTGGACAAGACTGTGACTCTATTGACACCTGAAATACTGTTTCTCTTTCGCCATGACTGAGAGCTGGAATTCGCATCTGAGTTGATATCTTGGAGAGATGTTAAAGAGGAGCGAACGAATTAACGAAAGATTGAATGATTGAATGAATTAATGAACAAACGAAGGAATAGACGAAAGAATAAATGAAAGAATGAATGAACGAACTAATGAACGAACTAATAAACGATCGAATGAACGAACGAACGAACGAATGAACGAATGAATTGAAGAATTAACGAACGAATGAACGAACTAATGAACGAACGAACGAACGAACGAATGAACGAACGAATGAACGAACGAACGAACGAACGAATGAACGAACTAATGAACGAACGAACGAATGAACGAACGAATGAATGAACGAACGAACGAATGACGAAAAAATAAAAGAAAGAAAAAAATGATGCAAATTCCAGAAAAAGTCCGGCAGAACACTGGCAAATATCAAATAGGCTTATAAACCTGAATTAATTTAATAGGCCTATTTTAAGTGTTAATATAATTTTTGCGACTGCATTATTTATTAATTAATTTATTTCCATTATCCATAGCATATCTTTTGCTTAACAATTATTATTATTATTATTATTATTATTATTTATTATTTATTATTGTTATTGTTATTATTATTATTATTATTATTATTATTGTTATTATTATTATTATTATTATTATTATTATTATTGTTATTATTATTATTATTATTATTATTATTATTATTATTATTATTATTATTATTATTATTATTATTATAAACAGATTAGATAAATTTGTGTGTTTAGGGCCAACAGCTACATACAGGCCTACCTATAGGCTAAACCCACATTAAATTTTGGGTTGCCATTCTGTCTTCTGATTGTTCGAAACCGAGGAGGTCGAAACATACAGGGGACGGGGTTTCTGATATGAAGGGCGACTGAATGAATCTGGGACAGATGGCGCGTCTTCACAGATCAATAATTACACCGTTTAAAATAATGATGTCTCATAAGTAGCAATATAACGTCATACCCAATATATACTTCTATTCTGCAAATGACGTCATCGTCCGTCTATAATTATGTCTCTATTTGCGTTAATGGTTTGATTGTTGATAGAGAGAGTATATTTTGCGATTTTCGAGCGAGCTTTCTAAGGATTAATACGTTGGTACGATGTCGAGCCGTGGCTTTTCGACGTTTCCCTGTACCGGGAAGGAGGAGACGAAGACGAAGAGTTCGGTGAGTGACTTAGATACGGAGATGGTGCTGCAGAACGACCCAGAGAAAGACGCGGCTTCTGACATTGTTTTCACCACTCCTCTTGCCTCCTTCTCCCTTCGCAGAACCTCCACCTCTTTTGTGGTCCGCAAGCTGGTACGATTTGGCTTCCTACCCAAAATTTTCCCTACTTTTGAGGAACTCTGTAAAAAAGCCGACCAAGACCTTTTTAGAAATATCTTAAATAATCCTGGTCATATGCTCCATTACCTACTACCCCCTGTCCTATATACTGGTCACGATCTGCGCCCACGCTGACATAACCGTGTTCTTTCTAGATTTGATTCCCTCGCCAGGCGCGGTTTCCTGGCTAAGATGTTGTACAGCTAGGCCATTGTGTTTTTTAGTTTACTATTAACTAACTTTTCCGCTACTATTTGATAACTTTGTATAACTTTGTATGTACAGCGCCGTGCGTTTGCCAGCGTTTAATAAAGAACACACTTACTTTTTACTTTAGAACGACCCAGAGGAAGACGCGGCTTCTGACATTCTTTTCACCACTCCTCTTGCCTCCTTCTCCCTTCGCAGAGCCTCCACTTCCGTTGATCTTACTGACACAGCCTCTGACCACTTTTGCCCCAATCCTCGTGCCTCTTTCCCCCTCAGAAGGTCAGTTGCCGTCGCTGACCTGATGGAAGACGACACCATGTCCGTTGACTCCAACGACAGTGCCACCGACTCCTTTGCAAATGCCTTTGGAATAAGTAATCATATTCGTTCACCCTCCTCCTCCCGTCCTGCTCTGCGCTCGGTTACTGCAGTCGCCAAGGCTCATGATGATGAAGATGATGAAGAGGCAGCCGACGAGTCATCAAGGCCAGACCTCCTCAAGGAAGCCGGTGCAACGAGGAGCTGCCTGAAGGCTGGTGCAGCTGCCGTCAGTTCAGGGGAAGAGAGCGGAAACGATGACTCTTCTGCCAAGAAGATCCACTGGTCATCCGACCTCATCAGCTCCAACGCCTTCTTCCATGGCTCATTCGAGGAGCTTGAGGTTCTGGCAGATTGCCATACAGACGACGAGGACAGCGAGGATGACGTGTCGTGTTCGGTGAAGCCGGTTGATTCCTCTGTTGCTATTGAGATGGAAGGCACGGTGGACGTTGCTCCCAACTTCGGGAGTGACGACAGTCCAGTCCCATCCATTGCCTGCATTCCTAACATCGCGGATGATTTCGTTGGCGAACAGGAAGTACCCAGCGAAAATGTCCAAGATCCATCGACTTCTCACGTGACATCTACCGAGGAGCATGGACTGCAGGAGAAGCGAGCGTCAGAGGAAACCCAGCAGGTCAAGGACGAGCACAAGGGAAAGCGCTGCTTCTTCTTGTTCGGCTGCCTTCCAATTCCAAAATGGCTGAGGAGGAGGAACCGTCGAGTAACTCCGTCTGATTAGGAAAGAGGTGCAGGAGAGTTTGCGTAGGAGGTCGACCCTCCATAAGTGGTCGAACGCGTGGCCTGGCCATGCCCTGTTAGTTACAGGAGAAACAGTTGCGTAAAACAGTTGCGAAAACAGTTGCGATTAGACAGTGGCGAAAGACAGTTGCGAAAGACAGTTGCGAAAGACAGTTGCGAAAGACAGTTGCGAAAGACAGTTGCGAAGGACAGTTGCGAAAGACAGTTGCGAAAGACAGTTGCGAAAGACAGTTGCGAAAGACAGTTGCGAAAGACAGTTGCGAAAGACAGTTGCGAAAGACAGTTGCGAAAGACAGTTGCGAAAGACAGTTGCGAAAGACAGTTGCGAAAGACAGTTGCGAAAGACAGTTGCGAAAGACAGTTGCGAAAGACAGTTGCGAAAGACAGTTGCGAAAGACAGTTGCGAAAGACAGTTGCGAAAGACAGTTGCGAAAGACAGTTGCGAAAGACAGTTGCGAAAGACAGTTGCGAAAGACAGTTGCGAAAGACAGTTGCGAAAGACAGTTGCGAAAGACAGTTGCGAAAGACAGTTGCGAAAGACAGTGGCGATTTGTGGATTATACTCGTTATTTTCAGTTTTTATTCATTGCAACGAAACCAAGAAAGAAGAACATCAACAAACAACAAACTTTTCCTCAGTCTGGTCACTCAGCCGCCGAAAGCAGCAAGACAATGGTGATTCAACCACCTCAGAAGGCATTCCAGTCTGGTCACTCAGCCGCCGGTAGCAGCAAGACAATGGTGATTCAACCACCTCAGAAGGCATTCCAGTCTGGTCACTCAGCCGCCGAAAAAGAGCAAGACAATGGTGATTCAACCACCTCAGAAGGCATTGCAGGCTGGTCACTCAGCCGCCGAAAGCAGCAAGACAATGGTGATTCAACCACCTCAGAAGGAATTCCAGTCTGGTCACTCAGCCGCCGAAAGCAGCAAGACAATGGTCATCCAACCACCTCAGAAGGCATTCCAGTCTGGTCACTCAGCCGCCGAAAAAGAGCAAGACAATGGTGATTCAACTACCTCAGAAGGCATTCCAGTCTGGTCACTCAGCCGCCGAAAGCAGCAAGACAATGGTCATCCAACCACCTCAGAAGGCATTCCAGTCTGGTCACTCAGCGGATGGAACGCAGCAAGACAATGGTGATTCAACCACCTCAGAAGGCATTCCAGTCTGGTCACTCAGCCGATGGCACGCAGCAAGACAATGGTGATTCAACCACTTCAGAAGGCATTCCAGTCTGGTCACTCAGCCGCCGAAAGCAGCAAGACAATGGTCATCCAACCACCTCAGAACTCAGAAGGGATCCAAATCTGGTCACTCATCTACCGGAAACGAATGAAAAGTGGTCACTCAACTGCTCAATGGAAATAAGCTCTGGTCACTCAAGTACTGAATATAGATCCCAGGCTCTCCATGCGTCGAAACTGAACTTATCCTGAAACTGAGAGGATCTCAAGCATACACTGAAACTGAAACGAACCAGAAAATTGAGGACCATGTTTCGTTTGAAATTCCTGACGAAACTAAGCTGTGATCCGCTGAAACAGGAGAGTCTCTGATCATCGATCAGAACTGAGTCATCTGATCCGTCGTCTATGAAACGAAGTGTAAATTCTGCTACCACGAACTGACGTGGACGACAGACGAGGGGTAAGAAAGCTTTTAATAATTACCTTACGTTATGTTGACTTACCTTTCTTTGTTTTAATGTACCTGCTTTTTCACCTGCATTACAATGCCTTACATTAAATTGCTTCCAACCCATGTCACCTTGAAACACTACTTTATCCTTACATTACATTACCTGTCTTCATTTTAGCTTACCTTACCTAATAATACTTTATATTACCTTATTTGACCCTACCTGACCTTTTCCTATTCAAGAAAGGTAATGCAAAGGTAGTGAAATTACCTTTGCAGTATGGTGCCTTAGCTTACTTACTCTAACCTTATGTCACGCTAACTTAACCTGTAGCACCATGCTTTAACTTGTCTCTATTCTTGTGTCATTTTCATCATCATCATCGTCGTCATCATCATCATCATCATCATCATCATCATCATCATCATCATCATCATCATCATCATCATCATCATCATCATCATCATCAGTTCCGGACGCCAGCCATTTGGCGGCAATGGGTACGAATGAATGATCTCCATTGTCCTCGGTCATTTGTCATGTCCATTGCTCACTTTAATGTCAGTGCAAGTGATGTTTTGTCTTCATTTATATCGTCTCTCTCCAACATGGTCTTGGTCTGCCTTTGTTTCTTTTTCCTTCGAATCTTCCATGTAGTTTACCTTGCCTCAGTTTAGCTTTTAACGTAGTTTAACTTGCCAAATATTACTTTAAATTGCAGAATGTTTACACAGTTTACCTTATCCCATCTCATGTTACATTGCCTTGATTGAACTTGGGTTATCCTAGGTAATTGTGTGTCTCAGTATCATCCATTCCTGGCGGTAGATCTCTTCGCTCTACTGCACAGAGTGACCTGGTACTTGTTCCCCCAACCAGAACATCCACAGTGCAGCATAGAAGCTTCGCTGTGGTTGGTCCAACGTTCTCGAATAGGTTGCTTATAGCATCTTACAACACGAGCTTCTTTGGTCGTTACCTCTATTCTGTAAGTGCTTGAAAACCATTTTGTTTGATCCTAGATTTCCTTCTTTAGTTCGCCTCTGACAAGTCTCTCTTGAAGGGCGCTATATAAATCTTTGATTACAGTTACATTTACAATTACAATTACAGTAATGCTTGTCTTACTTTACTTTAGTTCAAACCGCCTTCTGAGGGTCGCTGACTGAGGTTATGTTGCCCGATCGAAGAAACTGTTGTCTGTGAGAAAGTCGCCTGCTTGCCTCCTGCGTCAACCTTTGAAAAGGGAAAATCGCCTTGTGAAACAAACTGCTGTGTGTGAAACAGTCGCCTACTCGCCTCCTACGTCAACCTTTGAAAAGGGAAAATCGCCTTTTGAAACAAACTGCTGTGTGTGAAACAGTCGCCTACTCGCCTCCTACGTCAACCTTTGAAAAGGGAAAATCGCCTTGTGAAACAAACTGCTGTGTGTGAAACAGTCGCCTACTCGCCTCCTACGTCAACCCTTGAAAAGGGAAAATCGCCTTTTGAAACAAACTGCTGTGTGTGAAACAGTTGCCTACTCGCCTCGTACGTCAACCTTTGAAAAGGGAAAATCGCCTTTTGAAACAAACTGCTGTGTGTGAAACAGTCGCCTACTCGCCTCCTACGTCAACCTTTGAAAAGGGAAAATCGCCTTTTGAAACAAACTGCTGTGTGTGAAACAGTCGCCTACTCGCCTCCTACGTCAACCTTTGAAAAGGGAAAATCGCCTTTTGAAACAAACTGCTGTGTGTGAAACAGTCGCCTACTCGCCTCCTACGTCAACCTTTGAAAAGGGAAAATCGCCTTGTGAAACAAACTGCTGTGTGTGAAACAGTCGCCTACTCGCCTCCTACGTCAACCCTTGAAAAGGGAAAATCGCCTTTTGAAACAAACTGCTGTGTGTGAAACAGTCGCCTACTCACCTCCTACGTCAACCTTTGACAAGAGGAAATCGCCTTTTGAAACAAACTGCTGTGTGTGAAACAGTCGCCTACTCGCCTCCTACGTCAACCTTTGAAAAGGGAAAATCAACTGCTGTGTGTGAAACAGTCGCCTACTCGCCTCCTACGTCAACCTTTGAAAAGGGAAAATCGCCTTTTGAAACAAACTGCTGTCAGTGAAACAGTCGCCTACTCGCACATCCAATGTCAACTTTTGAAAAGGGAAATGTCGCCTTCTCACCTATACGATATCAACTTATGAGACTCTGAGTCGATTGCTGAAAAGAGTTGTCATCGGTGAGAAAGGACAGGTAAGAAATCTTAATGACTTCCTTACCTTGACTTACCTGGCAAAACTTACCCTACATCGCCTTACCTAGCTTTACCTTATACCTTATTGAGCGCATCTGAGTAGGGTTCTTGAAGAGGCGCTATATAAATTCTCAGAATGAATTAATGACTTGCCTTACCTTACCTCACTGTAGCTTTCCTTAGTTTACCTTACCTAGTAAAAGTAAAACCGGAATCTTACTTTATATTGCCTCATTTTGTATTGTATTGTATTGTATTGTATTTGATCATTTATAAAGCGCTTCTCATAGCATAAGCCTTTCAGAAGCGCTCCAAGTGCCAGGTACTCCGAGAAAAAAGGAAGGTTTTAAGGTGAGAGAAAGAGGAAGAGAAATGCTACCAGAGAGTATTGTAAAGCGTAGAGAAGAAGGAAGTCTATTCCATAGAGAGGGACCAGTCATTTGACTGCATCTTACCTTATCCTATTAAACACTATTATATATTCGTTTATTTACTACATTTTCCTTAGACACAGTGCCTACAGGGCCTACGAACCTTTCAGTGGCCTACGCAAGTCTGAAAATGAGACATGACTATTTAAAATTAGAACTAATAACTAATAACTGATAACGATGCTTTTCTGACCTTACTTTTGATTCCCTCAATCTGTTGAACTCAATTTCAGACTACGTTAGCAACCCAGGATTGCCGTCTGGTAATCAAAACGCGGTCGCTGTATAAACTACTAATGTCGCCTAATCAAGGATTGAACCTACACAGGTTGCAGTCTGCTAATTAAAGAATTGCCTAATGAAAGCAAGAACCTACCACCTGATAAACAGTTTGGTTGCCTTATCAAACAGGTTGCCATCTGTGAATCAAAAGAATGGCTGAATGAAAGCAAGAACCTGCCATCTGGTAAAGATCTTGGTCGCCTACTGAAACAAATTCCCATCTGTTAATAAAAAAATCGCATAATAAAAGCAAGAGCCTGCCATCTTGTATAAATTTCGGCCCCTCCTCAAAGAGGCTGCCGTCTGTGAATAGAAAGAATCGCTTAATGAAACAAAGAGCCTGCTCTCTTCTAAACATTTCGGTCTTTACTCAAACAGAATGTCATCTGTTAATAAAAAAAATCGCCAACTCGAAGAAAGAACCTTTCATCTTGTAAACAATTCAGTCGCATTGTCAAAAAGGTTACCATCTGGTAATGAAAATCATCGCCTTATCGAAGAAAGACCAAACCACCTGGTAAACATTTCGGTCGTCTCCTCAAACAAGTCTCGCCTATCGAAAAGAACTGTCCTCTGGTCAGTGATGCTACGTCCGCTGAAACACTGAGTCACCTGCTGAGAAACTGTTATCGGACCAGGGAAGAGAGGTAAGAATCGCTTAACCTTCGCCTACTTTGAATGATTTTACTCTACCTGAATCATACATCAACTTACCTTTCTGTAACCTATGTTACCTTCTCAGCCTATCTCTGCCTGTTTTCCGCTTTAAGACTATTTTGTTCGTTCATGATTTCATTGGGTTAGGTCGGGAGCGCCTCTGCTGAGTCTCTCTCTTGAAGTGGCGCTATATTCATTTACAATTACCATTACCAATACATTACTTTATTTTACCTCACTTAACCTCACTCTAGCTTAACTTAGCTGACCTTATACAATACAGTGCAACTGTATTTGATAATGCTCTCCTTGCAAAGTTCAGAAGTGCTCATGAACATACGACAGAACATCGATGGCGCTGAGCAACTGTGAGTGAAGGACTTGCTCAAGGTCCCTACACAGTGACCGCCTCGAGTGAGGCTCGAACCCCTACTCTATGTGTTACAGGCCGAGCGCTCTAACCATTCAACTACCGTGTCACCGTACCTTGCATAATCTGATTTTAAATTGCCTCATTTTCATTCATTCATTCATTACGAGAATTTATATAGCGCCTCTTCAAGAGGTCTTCCCAGAGGCTTATACCTTAATTTTGTGGGGTTTTTTAACGCTTCATGTCTTGCTTACATTCCTCTAATTGGATCCGCTCAATATAATTATGTAACTTCATTTAGATGGACAACTCTGTGTCTTGTTGCCTGATCAAGCAAACTGTCATCTACCAAAAATGAAGTCTCATCTGCCCAAGGAAACTCCTCCTCTTCTGAAACAATGAGCCGTGTACTGAATGTCTTTCACCGGGCGACAGAAGAGAGGTAAGAAGCACTTAATATTTCCTTATCTTGCGCTACACTGACTAACTTTGCAACACTGCTTTACCAGTTTACCTGACCTTATACCTTCTCTCACCTTAATATACCTTACATTAATTACTTTACCTTACCTCGTTTTGACATACCTTAGCTTTCCCTACTCTGTATTCAATTCCCTCAGTTTACCTTAACTGACCGTATCCTATTGTGCACTCTCTCAACTTGTTTTATCTTACTTTACATTCGATCCATACAATCAGTGCAACTCAAGTTAGACTATGTCATCAATAGAACAGAAATTCATTAGACTCAACTTTCAGATTGGCCGCTGTGTGAGAAATTGCCGTTCAATGCTCAAGCTGAGATGATACGAATGCATTGTACTGTCAAGAATGTAATCTCTGTAATGTATTGTAACTTCTATAAGGCTTTCTAAATAGCTCTCAAAGGTCATCTGGTGCTACTTCGAGAACAGTTTGTTTTGCAAGTTGGTAAGATAAGTCAGAACGTTGTAAGCAATGGTAACGTTAACTTAACATGGGTAACGCTAGTATGGTTGATGTTAGTATGGGTTTTAATGTTATAAGGGTATGATAAGCTTAGGTGTGGAATATTAAAGAACAAAATGGCAGATAATGAGATAACCTCGCATGCTCTTATCGTTTTTATCTAGTTGCCTAACAATTTATAAGTTTAATAATAATCTTAGATAACTTTTTATTCTTTGCGATGACGTACATGTTTCTTCGGGCATAAACTGATTTTCAGCCAAAGCAGCTGTCGGCTGTTTCATGGTAACCCAGATCGACCGCTGTAATAGTCTTCTGGCTGGAGTGCCTTTGAAGATCTACCCAGCAGACTCCATTGGGCACTCAATGCAGCGGCGAAGCTTAAGTGCAACCACTCGGAGATACGATCACCTGACGCCACTACTTAGTGATAATTATGCTACACTGGCTCCCAGTGCAGTACCGCACTGAATAAAAACTTGCACTGCTGGGTTACAAATCACCACATGGCGAATTACCTGACTACCTTAGTCGATGTTCCAGATTGTCATGAGAGTACAATATCCGTGTCTTGTCACACAATACTCCATTTTATAAGGCATGACAATGGTTCCAGATATTATATGGACAATTGAGATCCGTGTCCCTCCCACAATGTTCACTTCCTAAGGCTTATCTCTTTCTGTAGTGTTCATGATTTCCCTTCACACTGTGGCCTGTGTGATAACGACCACACTCAGCTCCTAATCAGTCTAAGTTGGCGGAATCAGTAGCAATAGATGATGATGATGATGATGATGCTCTCTCATTCGCCATCTTTACATCTACCAACTTCTGATTGAGAAAGTCGACCATGGTAAAAATCAGCAGTCAGTCCAGATATTGGGCCACCAGACTGATCCGTCTTCCTAAACATTCCAGCGTCTATACCAGACGCCATAGCTCACCCCCAGAGGAAATAACGAAGATTACGAAAAGAAAAAACGACAAGAAAAAGCGAGAAGAAAAAAGGGAAAAAAAGAAAACAGCATCAGGATGACCCACTGGGTCTCCTGCTCTTCTGCTTGCCGCTCCAGCCTGCCCTGGTCTCGATGATCTCCGGCTTCCGAGTGGGTACCTGAATGACCTCTCGCTGGAGGGGGGAGACCAAAGGATGTTCGCCATGACCTGGCGATCGAAGCTGACCTGGAATCAACCTTAGGCATTTGACTGAATCGACAGAAATGTGAAATCTTGGCGGAGAAGGAAATATCGAAAGAGGGCTTCGACGATTTCCAGCGGAAAAACCGAGAGTCCATGATACTCCTTGAGGCACACCACTCTTCAGGGGAAGGGCGTTGGATGACATACTCCAAGAACACACACAGACTCACTTGAACAGGCAGTGAAGGATCTGATGAGACTCCCAGTACAGGGGGCGTTGATGCTCTTGCGGTCATGCTTCGGGGCGGCGAAGTTGTCATATTTACTGAGGGCCGCACCATGCTGGGGCCAATCCCCTCTTGGGGATAATGAATGACCAGATGAGACTCGGATTGGAAGCGATTGTTAACGTCAAGCTCAACGATACCCAGTGGATACAGGTCACGCTCCCAATTAGAGATGGCGGTCTCGGTATTAGAAGGGTTACGATGCTGGCATCTTCTGCTTATCTAGAGTCAGCTGCATCAACCAGATATCTTGGGGCCGCAATTCTCGGCAGCAGAGATTGGACGGACGATCTGAGGGAGGAAATTTTACAGGCACGCAGCACATCACTTCCGAGTGGAGATGAGACTAAGTTGACCAGACAAAAGGTCTGGGACAGACCGTTGGTAGACACAGGCTTGTCTATTTGTCAGAATTGTGGACCTCGCTCAACGACCCACTCAACCGCGCACGACTTGGATCAGTGACATCCGCACACGACGGGGACTGGATGTCTACCGTGCTCATAACATCATGTGGCCTGGGCCTGAGTAACGAGGCCGTCAGGGTGGCGATAGGCTTACGCTTGGGACTGGATCTCAGCGCGCCACACCAGTGCCAATGTGGCGAGATGGGGGATCAGACAGGACACCATGGTCTTGTCTGCAAACAATCTGTGGGGGGGGGAACCAGCAGACACTTTGCAGTGAACGACATCATATGGAGAGCCCTACACAGAGCAGATACCCCAAGCACCAAAGAACCGCCTGCCATGGCCTGTTCCGCAGAGATAGCAAACGTCCTGACGGAGCGACGTTGGTAGCGTAGGCAAGAGACAAATACATGTCCTGGGACGCCACCACTGTCCACACATGCGCCGCATCGTACATTCATCTGACATCGACAACACCCGGGGCAGCGGCCGAATTGGCCGAAACACGGAAAAATGCGAAATACGCAAACCTCCCCGCAACCCATTACTTTGTCCCCATTGCATTTGAAACGCTGGGTCCCATCAACAGATCAGGCCTGGAGTTCTTGACAGAGCTAGGTCGGCGCTTGACCGCGGTAACGGGAGACCTACTCGAGACCACACATCTTTCCATCGCCTATCCATATGCTCGCAAAGATAGCTGTTGCACTTCAGGCAAAACCGCACAGTTGACCGGGGACGAGGACCGCTCCAGAACAACAAGAACTCATCACATAGTTTCTAACAGCCTGACAGATCATTTCTACCTCGGACGAAAAAAGGATAAACAAACGAGAAGAAAAAAACGATCAGAAACACGAAGAGAAAGAAAACGAAACGAAAAAGCAAATAGAAAATAAACAAAATTAAGAAACGAAAAGAAATAACAAAAAACGAAAAAAAAGAAACAAGAGAAGAAAAATTAGAAGAGAAAAAAAAGATAAAACGAAAAAAAAACGAAAACGAAAAAACGAAAAAAAAACCGAAATAAAAAACGAAGAGTAGAAACCAACAGAAAAAAACTAAAAGAAGAAACAAAAAATAAAAAAAACCAAAAGGAAAACCAAAAGAAAAACCAAAAGAAAATAGAAAGGAAAAATTAAAGAGAAAAAGAGAAAAAAGAATAGTAAAAATCGAAAGAAAATCGAAAAGATCAAAGCGAAAGTTAAAACGAAAAGGAAAACGAAAAAGAAGAAACCGAATGAAAAAAACGAAAAGCAGCAACCAAATGAAATTTTAAACAGAACAAAAGAAAAACGAAACTCGAAGAAAAGTAAAAATAAACAGACACGAAAAGGAAAAAGAAAGCAAAAACCGAAAGAAAAAAACGAAAATAAAACGAGAACAGAAAAACGGAAAAGAGTGAAAACGAAGAAAAAAAACGAAAAAGAAAAAGAAAAAGAAAGAAAAAGAAAAGAAAAACCCAAAAGAAGAAACCAAAAGAAACAAAGTTAAAAGAAGAAACAAAAATAAATTACAAAACCCCAAACAGAAAAACCAAAAGATAAACGAAAAAAAGGAATGAAAGACGAAAAGAGATAAAGAGAAAAAAGAAAAGTGAAAGCGAAAGAAAAATGAAAATAAAGAAACTAAAGTAAAAACCAAAACCAAAACCGAAAAGAAGAAACGAAAATGAAAAAACCGAAAAGAAGAAACCAAAAGAAATAACAAAAAAATAGAAACATAAAGAAATAGAAAAGAAAAAACGAAAAAACGAAAATAGGTATAAGAAAAACGGAAGAAAACCGAAAAGATAAAGATAAGAGAAAAACGATAAGGAAAAAAACCAAAAAACAAACGATATAAAATAACAAAAAAGAAAAAGAAGAAAAAGAAAAAAGAAAAGAAAAAACTAAATCAAAATGAATAACGAAAAATAAAAAGCGAAAGAAAGAATGAAAAGGAAAAACAAAAAAGAGAAATGAAATGAAATAACAAAAATAAAAAACAGAAAGAAAAATGGAAAATAAAAAACGAATAGAAATACCAAAAAAACAAAACAAAGAAAAGAAAAAAACCAATAATAAAGAAAAGAGAGGAAAAAATTTAAAAACGAAAACAAAAAACCAAAGAAAAAACGAAAAGGAAACAACACGAAGATGAAACGAAATGAAATAAAATAACAAAAAGAAAAAAGAGAAAGAAAATGAAAAAGAAAAAACGAAAAGAAATAACGAAGCAAGCCGACGTTGCCACTTACGACAGATACAAGGACTTCACGAGAAACATTTTCTGGTTCTTTCCGATCGGCCTGGTCTTGACAAGAATCGGTGTTTGTGCCATTCAGGAGCGTCTCACAGATTCTTTTCAATCTCAACCAGCACACGACGAACGAGTGTCCAAATGGCCACTGATAATATATTTATTGGCGGAGGCGAAACATAGAGGCGCCCTCAACGACGTGCGGAGACAACTGACGACTCCGAGTCTGACAGTTCGTGAGAAAATAAAGAAGATGGCTTTCCTGATTACTGATGGAAAAGTCAACAGAGCAGCAGAGAAGACGCAGACAGAGGCGATCGCCACGAAAGCTGGAGAGGAGTGGAATTCTTCTGCTCTGGAATGATGAATAATGTGGAGATTAGAGAGCTGAGGAACATCTCTTCGCCGCCGGCAGACTAACACTTCTTCTTCTTCGCAGAGAACTCCGACATCTGACCGATGATGTCTTCGTCGGAATCCTCGGAGACACTGGTCTGGAACTACAGACCACTACAACGACAACAATTGCACCACCCAGCACTACCACCAGCCCCCCTTCAACCACAACGACAACCACTTCGACAACTACCACGCCCACTACAACCACCACTATAACGGTAACAACAGCTACTGCACCTCGACGACAACCACGCCACTCTTGATCGAGTTCATATAGACTGCAGTTCTCACTGACAAGATCTGGACAAGACTGGTGCATCAAATCACCATTACTTTTAATCGTGTTGACTTTAGTGCCTGATTTTATGTCTGTAAAATGGTTTCTAGAACAAGAATTTGACAGATTGCAATCCTCATCAACAAGACCAAAGTTAGATTGATTCCTTAAATGTTCTTTCTTCCTAGTCGTTTTTCTAACTTCAAGTTCATCATTCTTATGTGAAACAGAGTCAAACAGGGTCTGTTTTTCAGTAACTATGTCAAGATTGGATAGAGGCTGTAGATTACCATTATTTTTGACCACTTTCCTTAATTTTTTGTTAGTTTTTCCTTCAGAAACCTTCAACTGTTTGTCATGGTTTCTAGCCACACTGGTATCTGTTGTATCATTCCTTGTGACTTGATTGTTGTTTCTATCATCAGAACATGATTGATTCATCAAAGATCCATTTGCTTTCATTTTGATTTTGACTCTGTTGCCTGATGTTATTTCTGAAAATGGAAACAGTTCATTTTGATGTCTTTTTCCAGCAATATCCTCTGCTGTACCTTCTGAGCTAAGACCTTCATTCACAGAATTGTACTCACTGCCCTTCAAAACAGAATCAGTCCTTTTATCAAATACTTCAACTTCTTTTGTGCATGCAGTAGATTCAGTTTGTTGCTCAAGTTTGATTCCGGTGTTCAGAACACCTATAATTACACCTTCTTTACTTGTGATTAAATGAGTGGAACTGAAATCACCAATCTCAAAACTATTCTTCAGCTTCTTCATACTATTTTCAGAATTAGTTTGGAGTTGATCTTGGCTTACATTCCTTTTCCTTGAACTATCTGCTGCTTTATTTATAGCATATGATACAGAATCATCAAATGCTGCACACCTATGCTCTTTGGAATTCTTTTTCTTGCTACGTTGTCTCCCTGATACCTGCATTCTTTCATTGTCTGTGACTGGCCTTTGTATTTCATTCATATTGGCCAGACTGTCATGAGTGGATTTTTGCAGATGAAGGCCATCTGTGTCCAAAGCATCATCCTCAGTTGGTGATTCCTCACATAATTCTGGCTTAATTTCCTCCACAGCATCATGTGAGTAGTTTGGTGAGCATGCATCAGAAGATTCAGAATCATCTGAAAGCATCAAATACCTTTTTGATAGGGGTGGGCAACGATTAAAATTTTAATCAAACATAATCGCACGATTAAAATTTTTAATAACGCGATTAATTTTTAACGCATGTCACAATAGATAACAAGTACAACTACTCTAATGACTCTGAGTTACGTTAAATATGCGCTAAATAAATGCTTGCAGTCAATAAGCAATAAGCAAACATGTTTTTACTACTTGGTTTTACTTTTTGGTTTTTACTTTAAAGTTTAAAGCTTAAACTGAGCGGTTTTTATCAAGAATTGTTTCAGCGCATTTCTATAAATAATTGGGCGCAGTTACAATCGCGTTAACTGCATTACAAAATTTAATCGCGTTAATTAATTAACACATTAATCGCGTTAATAACGCGTTAAATGCCCCGCCCTACATTTTGAATTGAGGAACTTACTTGGTGAAGCAAATCAATAAGGTCATTCAGTCATAACTGTCAGAATTGCAACTGCAACATCATTTATGTTGTCGATTCCCTTATAGAGGCTCGTAAACAATGCCAAAGAGATTGCTAGATATAAGTTGTACATAAATACAAGTAATAACGGTAAATATTCAACACTACTTCATATGACATATTTCCAACTTACCCAGAGTTGAGATATATTTTCCTTTTGCCACTGCTTCAAGTTTGAGTCGTATCGGTGGATTTTTCAAAGTCACTTCTTTGGGCAATGCTTTGAGTTTCAGCGACTTGATTTTCTGACTCTGATGAGAGATTTTGCTTTCCAACTTCCGCCTCATCCCTCGTTCTCTTTCCAAATCTTGCTTCAGCTTCACCAGCTCATACATAAATTCTTTGTAAAATTTCTGCTGTTCTGTAATTGGTATGTCTGCAAAATGCAAGAAAGCAATCTCTTACAAGGTAAGTAAGGTAAGATAAGGTTAAGGAAGCCACTATCAGTAACCAACCAACTCATAGGAATGACTGAATGACCTTTCAGATGCAGCACAAACATGAAAATATCAATTCAAGAGACAAACTGTGTTTCTTTCAAGAATACCTAGTTAAATTTGCACAAAATACCACGAATCAAAATCTGTACAGCCTCATCAACTACCATTACTCTTTCTGTATGTTTTCCACAGGCTTTTAATGGTGTTATATAACTAGACGTATACACACAAACATTCCTACACAATGTGAACGTACATTCACACATACAAACAAAAATACATACACACAATCACACATACATACACAACATGCCATTGGATGCTGTTCACCATTGAGCCCAAATGTAGGCATACCAGCAGCTACCAAACAACCGGAAACCTGAATAAATTAGCATTTCAATTATCACATCTAACTTAAACAAACTCACTAACGCGGCTGGCAAAAATAATGGTGCACCAAAATCTGCCCTCAACACTGGAACTCAAACCACCAAACGGCGAGAATTTTTTTATCCTCAGCAACACCAGACATGTGGCTGGCAACAAACATGCATGTTGTGTGTGATGATGTGCATTCTTCAAAGACTCATCGCTATGCGTCTCATTATAAGACAAGTTCTGATATAACAAGAACACGGTAGGGCAGCGGATTATGAAATTAATATAGGCTACCTGTAGAAATAGGACCTCATTAAAAAGTGATATGGCTTCCAAAACAGTCCGATAACAAGTTTCTAGTGTACATTATCTGCCATCATCCTATTACCTGAGCAGGTTTGAGGTTCCTTTTGATTTGCAATTTCCACGATCGGGGAGCATCCATTTTCATCTTCTACTATGAAACACTCGGATGAAACCGTGGACGAATAAGAACTTGTTTCGACTGTTGAAAATGCTTCATTCTGCTGCTGACTTTCCTGGAATTGCATTCCATATAGTTTGTCTTCCTGGTGGTTGGATTTTTCAAGTGGCGCTTCTCCTAAATCAAACGAGTCTTTATGCCCAGCCGCTGTACCGGATCTACACTGCTTTTCTTCTCTTTTGGTTGTTCTTGTTAGAGATTTTTCCACGCGACTGTTGCTCCTGTTTTGCACAGCAACCCCTTCAACATCGTTTCTATATGTAAGATGTGAAGGACGGGAACAGTCAGAACTGTTTTGCTCAGTAATTTTTCTCACCTTGTAACCTAAAACAGTTTTAAAATGTCAGTCTCTGAAGTTTTATACTTTAAGAAGAAACCCTACTAACATTAAGTAACATAATTACACATTTATATAGCATTTCTACTCGACAATACAAGAACATGACCAACAGAGTGGTTTTCAATCCTTGGCAAGACAGAGGAGTAGGGCAATAAGGTCCTATCATAGTTGAATTACAGCCATTAGTAAAGTGAAGGGCCAATGCTGGCAAAGCTACTGTGTTGCACCAAGGAAGTACAGAATGGAGAACAACCAGAACACCTTGTGCTAGGTGTACATGAACTCACAAATGAATGTGTCATCAAGCTGTAGGATTTGGCCTGGCATCATCTGGTAGCGGAATAGCATGGTGCACAATGCAGTAACCAGTTCAATGTTGGACTGCAATCAGTGCAAAACTAATCACCGTTAATTATCTACAATAATCCATAAGAACCCAGACAACAGTTCCTGATCGCAGGACTTTATCTGACTGAGTATTCTTCCAAACATAATCATATCAAGTCAAAAGTGATATATTGCAGACAATTGCAGCAATTGTATTCTTCCAATTATGATAATATTAAGTCAATGTGATATTGCAGAGCTCTTGATAAATTTTTAAGCAATCGACTAGATAAGATTGCTTTGGAGGCATCTTAAACAATTCCAGAGATTACGTCAACATACAGGGCCTACAATTACAAACACGCATGCACACCAATGTCCTAAGCTTATGTTAACACATACAGTTGCACACAAAGATGCACAATATGAAGCATGCAGCACGGTTTGCTTCGCAAGTGGGAAAAATACAATGAAGACAAGATTTAAACTCAGCCAGATCACAATGGATGGACAATAACACACTAGTTAGATATATGCTATTTAACTGCCATTCATTTACAAGTGAATTGACACACACATATATATAATATTATATATATATATATATATATATATATATATATATATATATCTGCATAAGAATACACACTGTTACATTGTGTTGGAGTATCTAGGAAAGGCTATGCACACAGCTATATTTGCATGCCAGCCATGCATGACTGTCATCACCCCATATTTCAAAAGGGCTGTTCAGCGCACCAAGACACATTAGTATTAAAGACCAGAGGTTCTATTCTGTAAATGGTATATACCTGAGCAAGGATATTGCTGTTTCTCCTCTGATTTATAGTTACAGCTACAACACAAACCATGTTTTTCAACATTACAACTAGCAAATAAATGAAGAAATATTTATGGTACAGTGTACACAGTGTTAAAGTCATTCAGAAGATCAAATAGAAAAGTCCAAAGATATCTGCATAATACCGTAAATACAATAGCATGCAAAAGTTGAAGACTTACCTAAAGCACTGAACACAGACATGGCCACGTGTATCAATGACCAACTTCAATAGTTAACCTTAAACTTAAAGAATTAGAAAGATTGCATAAAAAATAGTAAATAATACGATACACACAAGAGACCAACCAATGATTTGCGTGAGATTTCTGAAAGATTGGAATACAAATCACAAGCAAAGCTACATTTACAGCAGTGGTTCCCAACCTTTATCAGAGCAAGGTACCTTTACTTTATGTCATTTAGTCACCAGCATTTGGGCTTAATTTCGGTTATTTTCCTCCATTTAGTTATTTTAATTACAAGCAACATTCTTTGTATTCAACCAGATTGCTGCAAATATCTATTTACTACTTTCAGTTAAAGAAATGTTATAGGCCTACATCAGTACTGATAATCAGTATTTTATTCACAATTTTTAATAGAAATGGCTGCAAAATATTATTAGCAGTAGCACCCATACAGCACCCTTGAGTAAGTAAGTAAGTAAGTAAGTAAGTAAGTATATCCTTTATTGAAAAACCAACTGCTAACCGCATTTTGGTGTACAAAGATCATCAGTACACAGGTAAAAACACTGATTTACAGGGGGTCTAGGACATTTCCCCCCGGACAATTCCCCGGACGTTTCCCCCCAAGTTGGACTGATGAAAATAATTCTCTACTTTAATAGAAGTTGGATTGATGAAAGAAATAATTTTTCTTAAATAGAAGCTGGATTGATGAAACAAATTCCATGCTTAAATAGACGTTTGATTGATGAACAAATTCTTTGCCGAAATAAAAGCTGGATTTATTAAAGAAATTCGTCTTTTAAATAGAAATTGGATTGATGAAAAATAATCTTTGCTTAAATAGAAGTTGGAATGATGAAAGAAGGCCTTTGCTTCAATAGAAGTTGGATTAATAACAGTTATCATGGACAATAGTAGAGTTACCTACTTACTGCTCGGGGGAGAATTGTCCGGGGGGGAATGTCCGGGGAAATACCGGGGAATTATCAGGATACAATTTACAGGATTGGATAAGCACTTGATGTCAGACAATCATTGTGTTAATGAATCAAAGGACAGCATGAATTGGACCTATGACTAATCAAATGATCTTACAAGAGCAAATATTATAAAGCACTGGATAGAGAAAATAAACTTGCTAATTGCCCACAGTAAATTGTACACACAATTGTATTGTATTTAAAGATTTATATTGTATTTAGGGATGTTAAACGAAATTCGGAAATCCGAATTTCGGTTTTGAAAACGAAATTCGGTTTTTATTAGTGACAAAACGAAATTCGAATTTTTGTAAAAATCATTTTCGTAGTGAAAATTTCAAGAAATGCCAGAGAATTAATTCATGCATTTCTTTAGTGTTTATGATTGTTTTCATCGAATATAGCCGGCAGATAAGAAGGTGTTTATTTAACGTACGTTACAGTACCTAATATATAAAATAACTTGTGTTATATAATAATATATTAAATTTTCTATGATGGCCAATAAAAAACGAATTTCGGTTTAAAATCGGATTTCTAAAACCGAAATTCGGATTGCCAAAAAACCGATTTTAACAACCCTAATTGTATTGTATTGTATTGTATTCAAACATTTATATAAGCGCCTCTCATAGGGTGAACCATTCAGAGGCGCTCCCAATGCGCATCTTACAAGAGAAGAAAGAGGTTTTGAGAAAGCAAAGGTGGAAGAGAGGTTACTAGCTAGAATTCGAGAGCGAGTAGATGGAGACAGCACATTCCAAAGAGAGGGACCAATTGAGGAAAAATAAAGCGCCTTTAACAGTGAACACCAATCAGAGGCACTCCCAGTGCGAAAGTCCTCTGGAATAAAGACAAGTTTCGAGGTAGCGAAAAGATGTAGCAGGACCACCAGATAGTATCATGGTGTTAACTAAGGGTGAAGTTGATTCCATAGCGAAGGGCCAATGCATGCAAAGGCACGGGACTGGGCTATGGCTGTTCTCACACGACGAACAAAAAGGTCAAGACAATCAGAAGAGCGGAGCGGACGAAGGGAGGCGGTCGAGGTAGGATGATGTATTGGGTCACAGAGTATTTAGGGCAATACCTAGGTAGGATCGGCAAATGAGGACAAGTACCTTTAACTGGATGCGTGCAGTAAGAGGAAGCCAATGTAGTTGTTCAAACATGAATGTAGAGATATGGGAGAATCGCGGCAGACGGGCAATAAGTCTGGCAGCTGCATTAAGAACCGATTGCAGAGGGGAGAGGCGCACTACTTTAGGGAGGCCAACAAAGAGTGAATTACAATAGTCAATGCGAAAGCAAATAAAGGCATGAACTATTGAGGTAAAACCAAAGAAGAAACAGATCGTCGGATTGCCTTCAGGTGTCGGAAATGGTAATAGCAGGAGCGGGAGAGATTAGTAATGTGGTCAGAGAAGGAGAGAGAGCTATCAAGGTGACACTGAGGTTAAAAACAGAGGTTGAAAAGTCATAGGAATGAAAATTTTCGTACAAAAGGGAATAGTCAATCTTAGCAAGTTGCTGGCAGGTGCCAAACCAGATCACATACCCTATGTCTAGCCAAAACATAATATTACCTTTGAAAATTCAATTTTTCCACAGCAACAGTTGGTTTCATCCTCAGTTTAACGTCGCTCGACATTTCTTGAGACCACAATTTAGCATACATGATTCTGAAAGCAATTGCAAGAATAATGCATTTAGAAAAATATGTACTTAAAGTATTACCAGAACACATTGCTCAGTGACTAATTACGTAACTGTTTTCAACAAATACCAACATCTACAAAACCTACACATTTTACAATAATAATACACGTAATAAATTTCTCAACAAATAGTAATATTTAAACATTTTTACTTCTCAATAATTATGTAATTATGTTTTCAATTCTGACACTTGTGCAAAATGGTAAAATTACCAGTTCAAAGAAAATCTGGCATATATTTAAATGCTGTATAGGAAGCTTTTATAGCACATCTTATGAAAGGTCTCACCAGTTTCCATTATAATATGCGTGTAATGGTCTGGTTTCCATTATATTATGTGTGTGAGGGCAACCATTGCAACTTATTCTTCCTAACCAACCACCATTGTTCTATTTTTCTTTTTTGTTTCTGTAGAGTCACTAACTTCAGAACACATCAACTGTGCGCACAATAGTCACACTGTCTACTCAACCGCTTAAATTTCTTGCTACTGGTCATACTTGTTGCCTAACAACTTTGTCTAAGAGCATTCTAAATGCAATAGTTTTAGCTCTACGCAGAAATTAAGCCAGTAGTTTGCTACCAAATACATACATACTGTAAGAAAAGTCCCTTCAGTAAGCCTCAAGATGCAGCCATGGGTATGAAATGCTATCAATTTCATTTTCTTGGCCTTGGCAATTACTGTATGAGAGCAAGTGGCCAGTCTTCTCCCTCACTGCCTACTCCTCCCAACAGTGTACAGTCAGTGTACTCATATCATAGCCCAGTTTATTTAAGATGCCGAAAGGAACACTAGGATAGAAATTCTGTAAAGTCGTAGTTTACATTGCTAAATATTTTATATTGTCACTTTAACATGGAAGCTGGATTGATGGAAAAAATGGTTTCCCTAAATGGAAGTGGGATTGATGAAAACATTCCTGAGTTCAAAATTGAAGTTGGATTGATCGAAATATTTTTTTCCGTAAATAGAAGCTAGATGGATGAAATTAAGTTTTCGATTCAATAGAAGCTGGATTGATGAAAATAATTGTTTCCGTAAGTAGAAGCTGGATCCATGAGAATATATCTTTGCTCAAATAAAGTTCCATTGATGAAAAATATTTCTTTCGTCAAATAGAAGTTGGATTGATAAAAGTAATTTTTTCCAATTAAATGGAAGTTGGATTGATGAAAATATTTCTCTATGAAATGGAAGCTGGATTGATGATAGTTAACATGCACATAGGTAGACTGCTTACTTACCAACGTCAAGTACGGCATTGATAACATTAGAATAATTTAGCAACGTAAACTACGACTTTACCAGAAATTCTTCACAGTGCAAGAGCTGTGGGCTTATCGTAGTAGTAGTTTCAGTGTGTGATAACAAAGATCAATAGCGTCGCCCTCCTCCTTCATCCCGGCTTGGGACTGGCACTGCCAGAGAAGGACAGTGGCGGAGTTATTGTGGACTTGTGGAATGATCTGGATGATAGTACGGCCTCAGTGGACACTATCACAGTTTTCAAGAGGAACCTAGGGAGAATGGGATAGAAAGCGTTCCAGGTTAATTTGCAGCGGTTCTAACCCAGACTTAAATAATATAATTAAAGTCTTCTCAATCACTTTAAACCATTGTTATGTTATGTTAATCGTTTTCCGGCGAAGCGCACTGGACCGAGACTATAGTACCCTACCCAAGAAGCATTAAGCTTAACACGTGATCCTAAGAGCAGAACACAAATATGATAACCAGATTATAATCACATTTAAAACAACCTGATTAACTTCTTACAATTTCGCACATTTAATTTCTTCTCTTCCAACAACAAAGCACTTTCCAAGCTCCTCCTCCGTCTAGGCGTGCATTATGACAGTCACAACGTAAAGCGAGCACAACCACAATAAGCATTGTTCTGGCGCCATGCATTCTAAAACGAATTAAATTTTATAGTAGTCAACTGCCTTTAGTCATTGCTGTAACTTTTGTTATTGTGGACAATTAGATCGTCTAAGTTGCAATTATAATTGCAAAATTTATTATAATATTTTATACGTATTTTGTCGCGTTGGAAAATTGCCAGAATTAGCTTAGTGCAGAATTGAAGAGAAACCACCGCGTTATTCATACTTTTAAATTTGGTCCAATTAGTTTTGATCCGCTGTTTTATACTAAAAAAATATGCTACAATAAATCATTGTGCAAGATTTTGCATTGCATTTAATATGACTTATGCATTTGCAGGCTCTTTAATTGTCTTTAATTGTTTTTGGCTTTATGTTGTTTTAGAAAATTTAGACAAACGCTAGGCCTAGTTATTGACTGTACGGTAACTTGAATTGCAAATTAAAGAATTCACCATTTGCAGTTCCAGCATCGCCACGTTGCTCTTTATTTTTCTGTCGCTAACTCTAGCTTAAATTTGACACCGGAATTCAAACTGTTTTCCAGAAAAGTTCGCACCACGAATAGATGGCGCTACTTATTATCTATCATGAGCGAGGAAGTTGGTTGAATGGAAGCACGCTGTTGAGAAGATCAGAAGTAGGCTACGCGGGCTCGATACCCGCTAGTCCCGTTAAGGTTAACTCAGCCTTCCATTCGCTAGGTGGCAATGATAAAATGACCAAGTAAGTAAGTAAGTACATTCTTTAATACAACCAGCTGCCAAACAGCACTATGGCGAACAAGCATGAGCAATATAAATTCACATAAACATCAAAACATCAGTAGCTGATGGGCGCCTTGCAAGCTCTCATAGAGTTAAATATTCTACTCTTGTTATCGTCTGTTACTACTATGTCATGTAATCTTACTGATAGTAGGCCTACTTGTATGTTTGAACTTATAAAGGAGATCATTATTATTTTTATTATTATTATTATTATTATTATTATTATTATTATTATTATTATTATTATTATTATTATTATTATTATTATTATCATCATCATCATCATCATCATCATCATCATCATCATCATCATCATCATCATCATCATCATCATCATCATCATCATCATCATCATCATCATCATCATCATCATCATCATCGATAACTTTGTATATATTATATTCGTTTAATTGAGAAAACAATCTGACAAAAACGCAGAAATGCTAACATGAGTGATAAATAATAAGTAAAGTTCATTAGAATATTTTAGAATAAACTAGTTGGCCCTAAATATTTTTATATAATGATCTGGGAATAAATTGAGAGTTGTCCTTTGGTGGGAGAGTATGGTTGTGTGCTCTAGGTCTTAATTGGTGAGATGAGAGGGGTCGGAGTGGAGGTAGGAGCTGGTGAAGTACATGCTTGGGGTTGTGTAATATGGAGAAAAGGAGTTTCGCATCGGCTATAGGCCTATTGGCAAGTTCAGAGACTGTTGGAACTGTACGTAGGCCTACAGCGCCGTGCGTTTGCCAGCGTTTAATAAAGAACACACTTACTTACTTACTTACTTTATCATCATCATCATCATCATCATCATCATCATCATCATGTCATTGATTATCATTGAATAATGACGCGATATCGTATTAGGCTAATTATCAAACATGACGTAGGCCTACGCTAAAGTGGGTTACCATTGGGAACGTAGGCCTACTGTATGGTCAACCAATAAGGAGGTCGAATGAACTCTGAACAAATCTCTGAACTCTCTCTCAGAATGCTTAAATAAGACGACTTATGCAGTAGGCTAAGCCTCCGCCACAGCCGTACTCTGGTAGTGCCAGTTCCAAGACTGGAGAAAGGAGGAGGGCGACGCTATCATCTTTGTTATGACACAGTGTCGTTAAACAGCAACTAGGCCTAACCTATAACCAGTTTGTCCTGCAGTTTCAACACTCAGGACAATCATGGTTGTCTGTCTATAGCCTAGGCTATGCATACATTTCACTCTTGCCGTAGTTCTGAACAGATAATGCCACGAGCTGCAGTTCGACCCAATTAATGCTGTAGAAGGCTGTTTGATGAGAACGACGCGAAGGGCCCTGGCAGTCAATAGATGTCGTCAGACACTTTGAAACTACGGCTTCTTAGTCCTTACAATTATGCTTATAAATCACATTTTTATGAATTTTAAGGTCGACTTAATTATTATATCCGCCTCGTGTTGTCTGAGATGCTTACATTTTCCCACAGGTGAAGCGATCTGCCATGTCCAATAGTGCTTGGGACGAACGTTTGCGCGGGGAGCAGCGATCCTACAGCAGCTCCCCAAGTGGGGGCTGCATCTAATGTCGCGCGGGGAGTGGCGTTACATGTAAAGGCGTTGATATACCGTAGACCTTCGAAGATTAGCTAGCTGACCACACTAAGCTTGAAAAGTATCCAATGCCATGATACCCAGGCTGTCTGGGTTGCTTTTTCATAATTATTAAAAACAATCGTCATATACTCAGCACTATGAAAAAATCCTTTTCCTTATACCACTTCAGTCAATTCCTGTCTTTAATAGCAACACTATTCAACAGGTCAAGTAAGGCAATCGATCATTTAATAATAGACACTTCTAGGCCTACCAATCAATCCGCAGGTTATGGGTTCAATTCCCCTGCCAGTCAGAGATTTTCCAGATGTCTGTTCCACTTGCACAAGCTGAGCATTCAGCTCTAAAACAAGCGAGAACCTCACACTGTTCAACTGTTGGTCGGTGCGTGCAAACTCAGAAGAGAGTCAATTCGCTATCCAACACGGCCTTACAAGAAATTAGAAATAATAAAATCGCTGACACTTCATAATATTATAGTCACGACTGCCGATCAGGTTATGAGACTTCGTAGGCTACGCCTCTGTCTTCTCCGCAGTTGTAGGCTCTATGCATGCTGCAGATCTGCCTCATACCACTTCAGTGACATCCGTTAGATCATAAACGCCACATTCCAGTTTCAGTCTTGATTGTTTAGTCCAATGTCCTTTTCGAAGATCTCCAGCCGTCTCGATTTTGCATAATTATATATGGTAGGGCTATAGAAGTTCTTAGATTTTCTTAACGTTATTATTACAACCATGCATGTAGGCCTATGTGGCCTATAGGCCTACGTGATTGTATGCTCTGCAAATTTACGTTTTCATCCGTCATGCTTGAGTGCACAATATTGTACACACTGTTGGAGACACGTCGCCATTCGAGCCTACTGAGTTCGTATTTTATAAAGCAACTTGCAAGCCAAACTTCATTTTAAGTGGACTGTGTTGTGTTACAGATGTTAACATTTTGAGTTAATCTTGTTGGGAAAAGCCATTCTCAAGATCAGCCGTATTTAAGACTTGTGGAACAGAAAACCTTGACTGATAGACCTAGGGCTATGTCGATATAATTATGCCTAGTATAAATTTGATAAAGTTGAACATTTCTGCTTATGCGGTCATATAGGGGCAAACTCCCTAGCATAATTATAGGTTCACGAGCAAGAAAGACAGTACTGTTAATGCTTAGTATATGTTGTGGGTGAATTTGTGAAATACTGATGAGCTTTGAAATTAGGCTACATTCGTGATTAGGGTCTACAAATCTGAAAATAAGCTAAAGATGTAGTATTAAAACATACAAGAAAATGTTGTGTTTGAAATTATCTCCTAGATTTTCAATCCTTTGAAAGACCTTAAGCTGCTTATAAATCCAGTGCAATAATTACCAGTGTTAAATTGAGGGTATAGCATAATACAAGGTCATTTCATGTCTTGTTTGATTTTTTTAGAAATAATTCCTTATTAAAATTACCAATGGAGCAACTGATAAAGATTGAGAACACTGATCTTGACCGGTAAGAGTTTTGCATAGATATTAGGCTAGGCCTATGTGGTCTTAGGCTACAATCAAATCGGATACTGGTTATGTTATTGTCATAACTCATTATTATTAATACATATACATACATTTTATTACTCTAGTTAGATAAGCTGTTTCGCTCATAGAGTGCTGGCAAACATGCAAATATTAACCAAATTGGATATGTCAATGAAATCTGCAAACATTTATAGGTATTAACAGATTAAAAAAATTACAACAATTGTCAAAACACAATTCTTGTTTTATAGCAAGTGATGTTTTCTGTGCTGATTTTTTAAATTTTTATGCAGATATGTTACATGCATAATGTAAATATTATACTGTAGCAGGCAGACTTGGGTTGGATTTAGGGCCATAACCTTGGAGACCTGATCATACATTCCCAATTGTTGTTACATTACACATCAGATGATAGTATCACTCCTCAGCCCCATGACTTCAATTCCTAAATTTATCAAATGGTGAAGATCATGAAACATATGAGATAATTGTTTGCATTAGCCTGCCAAGTTGACAGGCTAACTTCCAAGTTGGCAGGCTCTTGCAGAGTTGGCAGGCTAACTTCCAAGTTGGCAGGCCCTTGCAGAGTTGGCAGGCTAACTTCCAAGTTGGCAGGCCCTTGCAGAGTTGGCAGGCTAACTTCCAAGTTGGCAGGCCCTTGCAGAGTTGATAGGCTAACTTCCAAGTTGGCAGGCCCTTGCAGAGTTGGCAGGCTAACTTCCAAGTTGGCAGGCTAACTTCCAAGTTGCAGAGTTGGCAGGCTAACTTCCAAGTTGACAGGCTGATGCAGAGTTGGCAGGCTAACTTCCAAGTTGGCAGGCCCTTGCAGAGTTGACAGGCTAACTTCCAAGTTGGCAGGCTCTTGCAGAGTTGGCAGGCTAACTTCCAAGTTGGCAGGCCCTTGCAGAGTTGGCAGGCTAACTTCCAAGTTGACAGGCTGATGCAGAGTTGGCAGGATAACTGCCAGTTGACAGTTTTGCAATAAGTTTAGGATTAAACATGTAATATAAACTGAGAAAATGATTTAATTTTCTTAGGCTGCATCTCTGCATGGTACATGTAGTAGGCTGAGGTAGTGTGGAAATAACAGTACTAACATTAACTGAAGCACAACTGTTAACAACTTATCATCACGAGTGTTATCATTATTCCTAAATTATTCTTGTTGGTCAGTTAAAAAAGGAAGCGTGCATTCGTTGAATTGCGGAAGAAATGAACCTGTTAGGCTATCTTATCTTTACATTATTTTCATTTTAGTGATGAATTAGCAAACCAAAGAAGAGATCTCTCATCCCCAGGTATCTTTACAATCATTCATATGTAGCTGGTAAGTTTCATCTAGCTCAAAAAAATACACATCTTAGAACAGATCACTTAAGAAATCTTTATCGTAATTGTAAAATCCAAACTTCTAAAGCACTGCACTAAAGCCAGGCGCAGGGCACCAACTCATTTATGAGTGCTGCATCATGTCAGAGGGGTTGTCAAGAGATGTGAAAGGAAGATCCGAGTCCGATTGCCAGAGAGACCAAAGGGATGAGGCAGAGGAGCTGCTATGGCAAGTTTTGTTGAAGATCAGAAAGTGTGGAAAGGCAAGATTGGATGGATTAGGGAAGGAATTCTTGAAGAGGTGGACTTTTCCCAACCAAATGCTAATAAAAGCTGATTTGGTTCACATTATAAGTAAGGAAATGAGACCTGAACTGATTCAATGAGGATGTAGAGCTTTTAATGTAAAACAAAACAAGGAATTGTACGATATGAACACGCCCTGAATTAGCCGTCAAGTTGGGAGCACCTGTTACCAGAGTGGAGAATTGTGTTCCTGGTTTATTTACTCGGGTACCTGGAGGGGTTTCATTATGGCTACATGTTTTAATTAATAAACACAGTAAAAATCTATCCATCATAAGATTACACACACAATATGCATGGTGCTTTACGATGGTAGATTCTTCAGTATTTTGCAAATTTAATGTCAGTGCATGATGGATGTATTTACAGATATATCAATGGCAAGATACTGTTTAATTCTGTGTTTACCTTTTTATAACAGAACTAACAAAATCTAATTTTGAGGACCTCTGGAAAGAACTGACGAAACTGAAGGAAGAGCTGAGCAGAGAACAAATGTACTGCAAGAAACTTGCGAAGAAATACCAATCCAATAACGTCAAATTGAAGAATGGCATTATGCTATCGACAAATCAGCCTTACAACACGCATTTCGGTAACGTCAGTCAGCCTGAATTCAAAAAAATTCTCCGACTTAGGTCAGTTAAAAAGTCACAGTGTGCAGTTGAAGAACAACATAGAAATGGTTTAGCTCCTGCAGTTGAAAAACTGAACCTATTAATTCCACACAATCTAGAACGTAGTGAGATTGGTAACAAAAAGGAAATGAGAGAAATAGCAAGGAAGCGCTTCGTACGAGGATGTCATAAGGAAGAAACAGTTAACCAAGTACCGGTACTTGGTTTGCATAATACATCTGCAAGTAGTGAAAATCTCGAGATACTTGCTTATACAGATCTCGTTTATGGAGGTAAAATCAGAGATCAACAAAAAGCAGTGCCTGTTAGACCACGTGCTGTGGAACATCATGTCATAAACAGTGGCATGAAACAACGGGGCGCAGTGAAGCAGTATTCTACACAAGTACTACACCTCAAAGTACCTAAGGGACGATGTGCAGCAGATTGTGGTACAAAAGCAGGAACTAAGCAGCTGTTGAAAAACCTGGTATTTCGAACAGACAAAAATATGAAGAGACTGCTACAAGGAAAGGAACTGGACAAACTTCTCATGAGTCCTGTAGTGAAATTAAAACGAGTGGATGTGAATGGGAAATGTTTTGCCATGAAATCATTGACATCAGGTATGTAGCATTATGTGCAACATGTTTCAATAAATTATGGAGCATCATCGTCCGGTAAAACTGTACTTGATTTCAGTGCTGTGCCTCTCTGGAGGGTCCTTGGGTCTGGACCCTCCCTGAGGCCAAGACCATGGACCTTGTTAATTGTACCTCATCTGATTGGGACTCTTGACTTTGCTCTGTCAACGAATACATGTTTCATACAATAATGAGCATTTTCCTGGCTGATTTCTTGCATTCAGTACCTGGGCTGTTTTATTTTGGCCAAATGCATTTGGTTCTAAAGTTCCATCCTCAGACCCTGCTGACTAAATTTGTGCATTTGTTAGGACATATCTCAATGTCTCAGACCCTCCCCAATTTTAATGGAGATACTGGGTCTTCTGTCTAGTATAAGTTGTATGACATATAGCCCAAATGTGCTCAATTTCAAACTAACTGCTCCAACTGTGATAACTGACCCCTCAATTTTCCTCACGTTTTCAGGTTAAAGGAGTTGCATATCCCTCTGCTCGTTCTTCATCAATGGTTATAATCTTCTTATCAAACAGCACCCTCAAGATGTAACACAAATGAACACCTGTATAACGTCTCGAAGGTGTTCAGCACCAGTGTAAATGTTGTAAGGTTAATTAAAATGTTGTGTGTTACTTGATCATGTGGAGTGTATGAGAATCTGTCATCACGCATTCATTCATTCATACATTCATTCATTCATACATTCATTCATTCATACATACATTCATACATACATGCATATGCCCATTATATAGGTGTATTGCACTGGCTTATGCGTTGTGCATAAATCTAATGTTTGCCTGGTATTTTATTGATGTGTTTGGTTTGACATCATCTGATCAATTTGATAGAATGATGCTTGGTAAATAGCACAGGGAAAACAAGCAACTCATACAAACCAAGCTACTTACAACATGTATAAGATCCTGATGGAGTGCGATGTAAATAATCTGAATGAATTCAATGCCTCCGTCACATCCTGACTGTTGACAGAACAACACTTTTGTTTCCCTTTGTTATTTACCAGGCAAGTACTTTATCAACAGTTAGGATGTGATGGAGGCATTGTCTGAATTGGAACTGTGGAATGTTCTTATAGCCGAGCTTAACCGGGGTGAGATGATGGTTGAATGGTAATACACAGGCATGAAGAAGAGAAGGACGTGGGTTCGATATTCGCTAGCCCCTTAAGGTTGACTCAACCTTCCACTCCCTAGGGGCGTTGATAAAATGAACAGCAGGAGGATGGATCGGCGCCTAACAGGCTGCCATACAGTTATATAATCGACTCTTTTTTAACTTATTATCATGCATTCCTACTATTTCATGTAATCATAATGTGGTTTGTCTGTTTGAATTGAATAAATGAATATTGTTATTAACATGTAGAAGGAGAAAAAAGTTCTTCTGGGTCAAAGTGAATCTGAATCTTATTCACCTATGTGCTCTGTATTTCAGATGAAACCTGTGCAGGTTCACCTGTAAAAATTAAAGACAAAACGCCAGATGAAGAAATAACTGCTGCAAAGACTTTGCATGAAGTGACACAGCCGACAGAATTCTATCGTTGTATAATGAAGACATCACAGGATATGGTAATAAGAATAAAACTTACTAAAGAACAACCACCTGGTGATTCCAGTGTTACTGAAACAACTGGCACTTGGGTGAATGTGCCTCACCAAACTTCTCACAGTCGTACTAGGAAATGCAAAAAAGCCTCTGAAAGAAATAGGTACGATATGAGAATTTCTAGCAAACCATCTGAACTCTGCAAGGATTCTTCTAGAAAACTCTGTGAAACTAGAAGAAAGTGCAGCAGTAATATTTTGGAAGTCCGCCTATCTAGAAAAAGACTCTGCACAAGGTCTTTAGCCAAAACGAGGAACATTGGACAGAGAAGCAAACTTGATCGAGACAGATCATTGACCTCAATGATAAAGCCTGGTAAATTAACAGAGGTTACAAATCACCAAATTAAAATTGAGAAAAACAAGTGCAAGACCCGTCATCACACATCTGAGACAGAACGATTGCATCCATATCATCTTAGCGACAAGAATTTTGACGATTGTGTTGCTCTGAATATGTACATTCAGAAAAAACATTTGCTGCCTTTATCTGAGACGTCATTTGTTACAGATGGACACACAACTGATGTTGTAAGTCATAGTAAAATGAATTCAGAACTGTCTGAGATGTCAACAGTAAAACAGAGGCATAAACAAGACACTGCGGAAACAAGTGAAATGGAGCCTCAAAAGAACTGCCAAGAGAAACCATCTGATGGTCATTTGCCTCAAAGTAATCACCATAAGGAGACTTTAAGAAGCAGTTTTGTGGTAAAGAAAAACCAGGTAACAACATGCCTAGACGTCAGCTATGAAAATCGGGGTCAAAGGTCAAAGATGAAGAGGCGTCATCGGTGCAAGGTTTGTCGAAAGTGTTTTGGTACGGCCCACCAATTAATCGGGCATGTGAAACAGGTTCATCAATCGCCTTTCTACTGTAGAAGCTGCAGAACTCACTTTTTTACTGACTCTGAATACAGGACTCATTTAGAATCACACTGCAAAGGAGAAAATCTAAACAGCTCTGAAGTTTCACCAGCTTCTTCATCGTGCATATATGGCAGATCGGTCAAAGTGGTGGAAAACGTAATGCTGACACAGATGGAGGAGAAAGAGAAAAGAAAAGAGACAGAAGAAGAAACTGCTGAGAATCACACTGTTGATGGAAAAGAGTCTGAACCACTTGAAAGCAGGAGTGTTAGAACAATAGGTCAAGGAATAGGTGAAACACAAGGTACAGTCCACAAAGATCGTTTGGAAACAGATAAACGAATGAAGAGGCTACAGGATGCTTCTGCTGAGATGCGTAGTGTATCTCTGTCGAAGAAAATTGTAAATGGTGAAACTATTAGAGGAAAAGATTTTGCAAACAACCTCTGTCTTCTTTGGATTGATTCTCTTGAAGAGAAAATAGCTGCAGATAACCTGGGCTTCTTGGAACTCTTTTGCTGTGAATGGTGTGGCGCAAAATTTCAGTCAATCGGTCAGCTGGAAATGCACAGTCCATGTATATCTAACAAGCTGTGCAATCGTTTTGGGTGTGGCAAATGTCGTGAATCATTCACGACCATAATGACTCTCTGGAATCATGTATTTGACTGTCATCTGACAAAACTGTATGGGTGTGATAACTGTGACGAAACTTTTGACAAAAAGGCAAATTGTGCTGAGCATCTACTGGCTCATGCTGATGTTGACCAGATCTCCTGTGAGAGATGTGGTAGAAGTTTCAAATCGGTCTTGCAGTTAAATCGTCACCAGTACTCTGTCTGTAGGGCAAAACTTGGAAACGGAGAAAAAAGTTTTAACGACAGGATAAAAATTCGAGCTGCTTTGAATAAATCATCCATATTTCAGTGTTCTTCGTCTAAGAAAATGTTCTATGCTAAAAATAATGCAGGTAAATTCAGAGCAAAACAAGACTTTGAAACATTAATCTTGCCAAAGGATAAATCTCCGGAGCATCTGAAGATGCCTGATTGTGACAATGATGATTGTGTCTCGGACAATGATCTTTACAATGAAGACGAGAGTAGTGATGAGGAATGGAATTTAGAGAACTGGAAACAGGAACTGAAGAGAAATAATCATGTTAAACGATCAAGGAAGGTCCCATGGGCATTGAAGGTTGGCAGAAAAACAAAATTTTCTGCTGTTGACAAATAACAAAATGTGCTGCGATTGACAGAAAGACAAAAGGTACTGGAGTTGAGAGAAAAACAAAAATTGTTGAAAATTCTGTCAGTAAAGAGGAGATGGTTAGGTGTAAAATTAAAATAAAACGACAGAGGAGTTTTTCTTTAAAGGATGCTCCGGAAAGTAGAGAATTAAACAAAGCTCTGCTGCTGCAACTGGTGCCAACAGAAATTCAGAAGCTTCTCTGCATTTAATAAACATCTGTCATGTGTCTTTTGCTGCAGTGACTCAAATGAGGCTCAGCTGAAACAACATGTTGCCAAAGTGCAGACTAAAACCCCAATGTTTTACTGTGAAATTTGTGGCCGAACGTTCCTATACGAGAAATGCTTGACACGGCACTCCAGAAGACGTCATGAAGATGAAAATAATGCACTGCACTGGTTTTCACTTTTCATTGTTCTCATTGCAAGCAAATCTTTGTAAAGAAAGCGTCTCTAGAAGTCCACTTACAGGTTCACGTCAACACCAAAGGCCAGTACTGCGCCATTGTCAGACATGGTTTGGAGATGTACAGTCTTTTGATGAACACCTGCCTTGGTGCCATTCAGGTGTGTTGAATGTCCTGATGGCTTCAATTGCGAGGCCAGTCTGAGACAGCGCTACTACCGACAGCACAGTGGCGCACGGATGGCCGGAGGCAGTTCAAGTGCGACATCTGTGGCAAGCAGTTCACGAGCAAGCACATCGTGGAGGTGCACCAGCTGATCCACACCGGATCTAAAACGTACATCTGCAACAAGTGTGGAAGAGGATATCGCTATCCGCTCGTGATGCATACAAACTGAGCATTAACGAGGTTATTAAGTGCGTGGAGTGCGACTAGTGTTTCGACAAAGGATCGCAACTGCGGACGCACCTGAAACTCTACCGCGACAACAGAGCCTTTCAGTGTTGCATCTGCAAAAACTTGTTGCAGATTCGATGGAACTAGATGTATGGAGGGCGAGATGGCTGAATGTGCTTCCAGATGATAGACCTGCTTCAGTTATAGATGCATACATTACATAGCATGCACTGAAGGGTTTCCCAAATTTCAAAGTTCTGCTTTGTGTAATGTGTACTAGCTATACTGCTACTTCTGAGAGAAGCTTTTCAACACTTAAATGAATAAAGTCTTAATTATAAGAAATAGGGCCTACAACTTCCAATGTTAGATTGTCTGGTTTAGCACATCTAAGTGTTCATCGTGAAGTTGAAGTGAAATCAGAGGAAGTTTTCAACAGATTTTCAAAATCTGCTCGACGCTTCAAATTGATTATGTAATGTTTCTTTTTATCTGTGATGATGTTGCGGTCTATATTTTATAAAATTGATGTTCTGGTACCTGTTAAAATTGCCTGCTTTTTATTTTTTATCATGTTTCAAAATAATTTCCTATGAATATTGACATTTTGACATTTGTTTTGTTATTTCTATATAAAATGCAACACAATATATAAATTCAATGCTGTTATAGAAGAACTCAAAAGAATGTAGGAAACTACAAAGCACTTCGGCTAACTATCAAACTGACCCCATACTCGGCGACGATGTTCAATGGAACACCCCCCTCCATTGTTTCCTGGCTACGCCTCTGGCAACAAGAGGTTTGCCTACAAAGTCAAACTGAAACAGCACATAAGGAGGACAGAAGAGAAGAGAAGCCCATACATGTGTCCTCACTGTGCCAAATCGTACATGACGCACGAAGTTCTCGTCCAACACATCTACCGACACAAGAAGAACAAACCCTTTCACTCTGCCAAATGCAACAAATCATATACCAAGGAGAACTTTCTCAAGGCTCACTACAAAAACCATGTCGATGCCAAGACCATTGTCTGTGAAATTTGTCTAAATCTTTCAAGCACCAATACTTCGTGAACCTGCACATTGCCTCGCATAAACGCGAGAAGAACCACAGTTGTTCGGTCTGTAGCAAACAATTTGCCTACAAGAGTTATCTGAAGATCCACATGTTTTCACATACGGGCGAAAACCCTTCATGTGCGCGGTTTGTGGATGGAAGTCGAACGATGCCACGCTCTTGAAATTTCACATGCGGACCCAAACCGCTGAGAAACCGTAGCCTATAGACTGATGCAGTTTCTGTGGACGTTGCTTTACAATGCAGCGATCTATGCACGTTCACGAGAAGCTACAGACGGGAGAAAGACCATACAAATGTATGAAACGTGGCTTGAAATTTATACACAGCAGCTACATGAAGAAGCGCTTGAAGAAGATGCATGCATATTAGTGTGGCCCAAACTTACACGTGGAAATAGGTTGAAACATGCTGCTCACAAGGCTGCCCTTGTTCCACTTGACAAGAAGACTATGTGGTGAAAAAATTGATCTGAGCATGTTTAGAGGTCGCGCCATTTTGACACTTTTTTTGTAGAAATCGCAAAAACCGCATGCTTGGGTTTTGGAACTTGGTTCCATTGTCGATTTACTCTTTTTATCACAACAAATTAATGAGGAGTCCAATTTAGATGAACTTTTTACTGTTTATTTATCTCGATGAGAGCTATATTTTGATTAAAATATAAATACTAAATTCAGGGTCGTTCAAGGTCATTTCAAGGTCATAAGAAACAAAAATCTAACAAAAATCGAAGAAAAATGATGAGAACTCAGCCAATAATTGTTGAAATTGGTTAATTCTGTCACATAACTAAGGATGAGTCACAGACACAATACCTGCTGCAACTTGTCTCCAGTCATCACACAATGATTTCTTTTCCGACAAGAGCAAAATGAAATAATCGCGGTTTTCGCGTTTTCCGGCACTTCAATGACGGTTATTTATGCAGACTGGAAAACTACTTTCATAGTAAAAAATTATATTGCATTACAAATTATTTGCATTTAATGCACTCTGACTAAGCAGTAACACTGCGGTATATATTTTTATTATGCTGTTCAACGTTCAAAATAGTAACTGCCTTGCTATTCATAATGATAGGGGGCCTACATGTCTTTTTACGCTTCATACTATATAATGTAAAAGTGTGCAAAAGGCGCGACCTCTAAACATAGTTCAATCTGTCCAAATTTTTGCATACAGGGTTATCTTTTCATGTGTAACAAGGGCAGCCTTGTGGAGCTAAATATTTCCAACTTTTGTTATTTTGGGCCACTCTAATGCATATAAATTATGATGCATGATGTTGACCTCCCCAGGCCCCAGATTCTGACAAGGCACCGGGTATGAACAATCTGTTGAGCACATGATTTCATATAGGCTAGTGGTCGTGAATAAGCTGGTCTCCCTGACATGGCGTTTGTGTGGTGCTGAGAAATTTCAAAGATTTACAATTACATTACATAGACATAAAGTGACTGGTTTGCTGTAGCTGAATCTGTCAGGCGATTGGGTGATGTAAGTTTGTTAATTTCGCTGCCAAATATTCTGATGCATCGCATACCATTCAGTCATTCAATATAGTCACCTGTACCGGGTAACTGGAAATTCACACTTGCCAGTTGTTGGCTAGCTTTCTCATTAGCCTTGCACAAGATTGCATCGATACCTTCCAGGATCTGTCATAAGTTATCATGCAGTTTGATTGGATTTTGAATACAGTTGCAGATCCAGGAAGCTATGTGGGTGAATCATGAATGTGAACCGCTGACACTGTTCCTTGGGGATCGTCACTGAAGCTGTTGGGCCCACTTCACGTCATCTAAAGTTACTAGACTAATTATTATTACAAGCCAATCTTTCCAACTAAATACCATTCTGAATACCACGTACCTTGAGAGGGTAGTGAAAGTAGTCTTAGTGAAATATTATTGTAGCACTTTGCAAATTGTTTATGTGTTTTTTGGCGAATACGCTTTGGATTGTCTTTGACTTTCGTAGAAGACAAAAAATAGGTAACTAATAGGCTACTGACTGTTTGGCCTGTCTGTGGACCAAGTGAGAAAAGTAGTCAAGCCTTTGAGTGATGCAGCTAAATGAAAGCTTCGTCAAGAAAAGGAGCTACTAACCTTAAGTTGCCAACTATAATCTGTGTCCCTATACTTAGCGGGATCTTTGATCCCTTCAGGGCCTTCCCTTGTGGTATTCAACAATCCATACTTAAAAGTGCAATCTGATTTGTAATGTTATTGTTTATTGTTGTTTGGCTACAAATAAACGATTGTTGGCACAAAACCAATCGGCTGCAAGCGATAGTTCAGCGTTTACAATTTGGAATAAGGTATCCAGAGAACTATGGGAGTAGAATACGTTTGTGTCATCTGCAAATAATATAAAGTATAAGCGGGATGAGCATGCAGGATAGAATATCGGCTGCAATTGAAAGAAACGAATAGGCCTACTCCTTAGGAATTTTCTTTGACCTTGCTAAGGCTTTCGATATGTGTCCCTACTTAGCGGGATCTTTGATCCCTTCAGGGCCTTCCCTTGTGGTATTCAACAATCCATACTTAAAAGTGCAATCTGATTTGTAATGTTATTGTTTATTGTTGTTTGGCTACAAATAAACGATTGATGATTGATACTAGGCCTATGGCTGCTATGACAGCCACAAGCGACAAGGTATAGGCCTACATCAGATCCGGTTAGCAATGCTGTTGGATAAGTTGAGTCTCATAATGTCGCCGTTTCTAATGTCTGAGTTTGGAATCGTTGGCTGCAGTGAAGTGTACTAAGTAAATGATAGTACGGTAACTGCTGATGGCGATATCCAAGCATTGACTCCAGTTGTTGATATCGACAAAACGCAACAGAAGCTATCATCACAGACGCCATAAACAGCAAGGGCAAGCAATGGGCCTACCTGAAACTGTGATGATAAAACAATTCCCCGGTGATAAATCTAATTTCACTGAATAGTGACAAATCTAATTTCACTGAATAGTGACAAATCTAATTTCACTGAATAGTGACAAATCTAATTTCACTGAATAGTGACAAATCTAATTTCACTGAATAGTGACAAATCTAATTTCACTGAATAGTGACAAATCTAATTTCACTGAATAGTGACAATTAGCATTGTACTCTGACCCTTTGGCAACCCTACTCGGACCTCCTTCTGATTACACTATGAAACCCCCTCTGACTCGACGCATCGCATGTGAATAAGCTGGTGCTCTGCGTTTGGCTTTCGAGTGGTGCTTTAGAAGTTTGGATTTTACGATTACGATTGGCAAGCATTTTATTATAATCGGACTCGGTCTATGTCAGCCAACCCACCCATTTCCACGTGATACGGGAGTTGTTTCTCTTCTTCATTATTAGGTCTACAGTGACCAACGTCAACCAAGCAAGCGCTACATTTAAGCGGGCAACTCTGTTATTAACCGGAAAGTGGCCGTTTACATGCCTGTTTTTTTTAAATCGTGATTCATCTTGGGTCAAAGTAGTTTCCATTCTCCGTGCTACCTTAACTTGTGGTGATAGGTCTACAGCAAAAATTTAGAGAAGTCAAACGTGGAAACTGAGAGAAAGCTGGTGAGGTTGGGATGGGCGCCCATCGCATTCAGAATGCACAATGGTCCTCGGAAGGCTGCGCCACTGGTGATAATCATATATCACTTATAATATGAGTAGAAATGTAAACCATCATAGGTTAGAGCCAAGTCTCATCAGGAACACGTTTGTATGTAAGGAATGCTCGGAATCAAAGTTATATAGAACACCCGAACTATTCCGAAGAGGACAAATGTTTAGATGGCCGCGATGATCAGCTGCTGGAGCATGGCTCACCCAGGATTTGTTCAGTATAGCCATGCAGCCAAAAGTAGCAGCAGAAAGAAGTACGACCTACCAGAGGATTACATGACCCGTAGGCCTAGTTAAAGATCGATGTTCTGCGCTAATAATTATTATGCACACCAAACCCTAAACCAAGCTCTTTAGTGCAAAATGAACATTCATTCATTCATTCATTCTGGAAATTTATATAGCGCCCCTTCAAGAAATCTACTCAGAGGCGCTGATATTAAACAGATCTGAATTGAGGTTATAAATTGAGGTTGGACCTGCCATTGATTTAGGCTACTTCAACATTCCCCACTGAAAGTGTGAGAAGCAAAGCATACAATGAGACGCCAGTGAGAACAGTAAATGTGCGGAACCTGACTGCATGAAACCTCTTAAATGGATGACACGATTCTAGTTTTCGGCAATAGCCCCACACACACACCCACAGTCCCAAACCCCCTCCCACACACACAAACACGGCGAGAAAGCCGTGTTTGGAACAAGATTTAGACTGTTCCATACTAATGGAAAGGACAGTGCAGAAAAGAACAATCCGAGAATTCTGGGAGTGAGTAGGGGCCTAACATGTGCTCAAACCCAGTTCCTCAACGAAGAAACGCCCACATAATTTTAATTTCCCATTTCAGTGGGCCAACCAAAGATCACAGGGAATCAATTTCTGATCGATAGGGCCTACGGACAGAGCAACAATATCCTTAGCCTAAGTCTTACACTATTTCTCTATCTGGCGTTATTTGCCTTACGTGGCATAATAATTCTAGCCACTGATCGATAGATTGATATAACTAATGGACTAACAGATGGCATATGATGACACAAACTAACAGATGTCATACAAATAATTTTATGCAGTCTGCTACAATCCGTAAGTCGGAAAGAATAATCAATAGCAAAGAAACCACATTTAACTGTATTGGTTGCAATCAGCGGCCAGCTATAGATCGATACGCTATAGGCTGCCAAAATTCTCGCATATTTCGATCTATATGCCAGACACGTTTCACTGGCTCCCAGGTGAGGACAGGATCACATGCAAGATCTTCCTCTTGGGACGACGAACATTGATGGTCGGTGCTGCCCCATAGACTATAGGTCGTCGAACCTTGCGTTCTGCAGCTCGCTGGAACTTGATGATCCCGCGCTTCCGTAGGCTATACATCGATGCGGGCGCACCGTGGGGTCCGTGCCTACTCATGCCCGAAACAGTCTACTATTAACAATTAGTAACATCGCACCGCATGCAGCTCAGGAAACATTTTACGCAGATCTAAACGACGTAAAATTAAAATAAATATATATATAATAATTATATATTTATATATATTATGATAGGCTATATTTTAAAATTGCTTCAGAAATGAGCCAAGTGACTGAGTGTGATGGAGAGATTGTTTTCAAATAACCCGTATTTAGCCTTTATCCGCTTCAAGAGTAGCTGGCACTTAATTGCTACTTCCATTTCAGTATTAAGTTTACATCAGGCTTGTTCAGCCTATGGCCCGCAGACCATAATCCCGGGTCGTCGAGAGGGTTCATCCGGCACGCCGAGCCTATAATATATATATATATTTTAAACGTCTAAAATTGGGAATTGCATGCTAAGTTGCTAATTGGCCCAGTCTTGGAAATTTCAATAATTCTTTGCTTCACAACACACGCGAATTTTTAATGCTTGCTATGTGGGGCAAAACTTAATCTTGACTTCGGCCTCAAATAACGATGGCAGAGTCAACAAGACAGTGCAAGTAAAAGCGAAATATTGGCTCCGAATGTAGAGTTTTTAATATTAGGCCTATAGACCGAAGGACTTTGTCGTCATTGAGTATTCTGGGGAGGGGGGTTTCGTCTGATCTGTCAAGAATAGATATCAGTCAACAAGGAACATGCATAAAGTTGGATCTGATCACGATGTTGTGAATTACTTCGAATCAGTGAGGTTCGTTGGTTGAGGAGGTTAGCCACACTAAACAGATTCTGATCACTGGAGGATGGCTGAATAAAATCCACTTCTTGCATGCAAGAAGTAGCCTAGTTGCATTTTCTCGAAAGTTACAGCTTATTCAAGATACATAGCCTAAGCCTGAAAAAGTTGTCCATTTGCCTAAACTGTTGACCAATCAACTGACATGGTGATGCAACTGATGCATGCCAATTACTTTGAAGTACTTGCAAACCTTTTGGACGAGTTCTTACACAGATTTTAAAGATTTCAGGAAACATAACAATTACATGATGGTGTTTGGAAATCCATTTTTGGACTGATCCGGCTGATGTTCAAGAAGCATTGCAATTGGAACTTATTGACATTCAGAATGACAGTCACAAGAAGAAAGCACTCCAAGAGCAGAACCCTGTAACATTTTATATAGCCTACATTATTATCCCCAGAGGCTTTTCCAAATCTGTACAAACATGCCAAAACAATTTAGGGGTCTGCTATCAATAGGCCTATTTCACAAACAGGAATTTAATTGTATTTGTTCTAAATTATTTCATGTTAAAAGGTTGTGAGTAAGGAACGTGGAAGAGAGTAGGATTGTTTCATCAGCGTGGAGCCATAAGCCCTATATGTATGCATTTAATTTACACATGTGCTAGAGCAGCCGACCTACTTGAAAATCTGCATGTAGACCTATAACAAACAAGACGCACTACAAATTGCCAAATGCGTTTGAGTTAAAAGCTAACTTTGGAACAAAGAAGAAACCAAAAGTAAAATAAAAGATTAGGAATACCCTACGTAGGCCAGTATGCTGCGGCTGGAGAATATTTATCCTCAAGATAGAAATCCGCGCCTAACAGACATGTCCTGGACTTCGCAAATTTCTGGATCTGCACAATTGGTCTAGGAAGTCATTGGTATCCAGCTGGGAGGGAAGAAGTCTTCTTTATTAAAATGCCCATACAATGGAGATTCCAGTCGCGGCCAGTCCTTGTAGTAGATGGTCGTCCCCTTTGCCAACCACGCTCCCCACCAACCATATGTTCCAGTCGACATAATCACGTGGTCACACAGGGAAAGTATCGCCAGATCCTGACCAGCGGAATAACCTAGGCTGTAAGTGACGTTGACGGAAACAGTGGATGATAATATTAATTATGTTGTTGGGGATTACGATGTTTCCGATGGTCCAATTGCGATCGTCTGACATCGCGATGAATTGAATACGAGTGTATCTCTCTGTAAAGAATTTCATGGCTTTTTCAAAGTAAGTCGCATTTGCCACCGTATATCCGTATTGAATGGCAGATTCCACAATGTTATTATCACCTCTTCGAACATGTATTCCTACTCTCACGAATCCAGTTCTCTTCCATCCAGGTGGAATGTTCCTTTGAAGAAAGTCTTCAGCAAATCTTCGAACTTCGTCTATGAACACCAGATGACGTCTGAGGCGATGTTCAATCCTCATGGTGTATTTCCAACTCTGGCGGAATCCAGTGATGAGAATGGACTTATTTTCGGCTTTGAGAACCTCGTTCTCAGTGTTTTGATCAAATGACAAATTCCTCTCTTCATCGATTGTGTAACATGGACAGAGATTATCTACTCGTTCGAGATTCAGTTGAAAAACCGATTCCAGTGAAAGTCTATTGGTGGAGTTCTCAAAGACTGGTCTCCTTCCAGAAAGTTCTGCTACGAACAGGACAGCAGCAAAGTCGAAGATTTGATTTCCAAGTCGTCGACCGTCATAAATGGAATGGTCGAAACTGACGAACTGAGATACGTCGTGATACTGCGAAATGTTGTCAAGCGGAGATACTGTGTATTGTTTCGTTATGTTTAGAAATGAAGAATTATTCTGACGCTGAGTACTATTCTCTGACAGAAAAACGGAATTTTGTGCGCCATTGAAAAATATATTTGAAAAGCCGATCTTAATTTGCAACTGTTGATAAAAGAACAAGTATCCACTAACTAAAACCCAAGTGTCAATAGCAAACTGGCAATTCGAAATATCCACGGTATTGACATTCCGATTGGCTTTCAGAATCAAAGCACTGAGTATCAGATGTATCCACGATCGCAATATTGTATTGAGGCATACTGTGTTCTACAAAGTCAACGTTACTTCGGTCGGGCCATAATATGCACATTGTGCACCTGTCTTGCAAGCTCGCCTCTTGCTGTCTATCTGTCTGTCTCCATAGTTCACAGGCACGGTCATAATAATGTCACTGCATGGGCGTCCGCAGGAATTTTTCTAGGGGGGCGCAAACTTTTAAATAGTTGTCACAGGGACTAAATATAGGGCGTCGAAAGCAACCGATCAGTCCACCGTCGACGCTCGCACCCATCGGCGCTGGTCACCTCTCGATCCTCTGGCGAGGATCCCAACATGCGAAAAAATTCATAGACATTCGAACATTTGTCAAAAGCTATTATGATAATTAAATTTTATATGACTGAAATCTGACCTTAATCTTGAAATAACAGTTGCAATCGTCTGGAGACGTTATATTTTTTATGGAATTCAATTGAAACTTTTACTAAGTTCATGCCAATGCAGCCAATCGACCTATATTATTCTAGATAATATAATTTATCAGTACTGCATACTTTCTATAGACTATGCTAACTGCAGGTTTACTTGTGGGCAAGCACTGGGCAACGTATTTATGCACAGCCAACGCAACAGAAAAAAACGTTGGTTAATAATTAAATTATTATATTTAGCATCATTAGCACGAAACTGAATGTGGAAGTTAAACACAGGCACACTGTCAATTTTATTATATTAGGCCTGTAACTCATTGAGCTTATTAGGCCTATATAAAGAAGCTACTGTCATTATTTTATAAGATTAGGACTTATAACAACCATGCAGCTTCCGACTTGGAGTAGAGTTTTTGCAAATATTCCCTTTCTCTATATTCCCTCTCTCAAAGTAGGCGTAATACGAGCAAACCTACCTTCCCAGTCGAAGGCGGATTCGGTTTCGTTCCGGGGCATCAAGACAACACACGTGAAATGAGTACGGAGACAGACTTTATTCAGCGCTCACTTTCAAGAGAACGTAGGCCTACACGTCAAACCACGAAACAAGTATCTTCGACCCTCAACGGCGTCAACGCAGTCGATCCTCACAGTCCTACGAAATTGTCCTACTCAGAAGTGCTAGACTTTTCCGTTTCTGTCATACTGCCAGACTGACTCACAAAGCGTAGTATAGTTTAAGTTTAACGACCCGTGCGACAACAAAGATCAATAGATTCGCATTCCTCCTTCATCCAGGGGACTGGTTCCGAAGCGAGCGGGCAGGGCGTATGTTTAAAAAGTGCAGAACGTGCGTTAGCTGGCATCTAAAGGAAGAATCTGATTACTCAGAGACTGTAGCTCCAGCCAGTGTCAGTTAGGCCCTATATGTTTATGTTGGCCCCTATATACAAGTATATTTGTGTGTATATACATGTATATATACATATATATATATAAAGTTCTGACTATGCGGCTTACTGTTATCTCGAAAGTGATCGGCTAAAGACAACAGAAAATAATACGATAACAATTAGCCGATACGATTGAGAGCAATTCGCCGTCTCGGGTTTCAGTAATAATAGTTCCAGGGTTGACAATGTGAATTTCCATATTACCAAGAGAGAACTCTATACGGTAAATTCGTACAGCATTTTAACGGTCGGTACACTACTACCTTACGCTTCCTGTGTTACTTTTAGATAACTACCTAAAGAATGTAGTGTTTTTTCCGATAATCATGTTGAAAATTGTGTCTAATAATCGTAATAACCAACTAATCAAAAATGCTCTGCAAATATGCGCAAAATCCAGGGGGCGCACATGCGCCCCCTTGCGCCCCCCTGCGGACGCCCATGTGTCACTGTCTATTACAATAATAGAGACCTACTTCTTTTACTGTTGTATGCTTAAAACCGTTTATTGTGCAAGAACACCATGTCATGTACTCATGTTCTAATTTTTAATGCAGTAGGCCTACCGGTACGCTGCATACGATTGAATATTTTATGATCAAAATTGCAAGTCCGGTCATCATTCTGCGGACCAGTAGGCCTAGGCCTATCTAATCACTCGCGGACCAGACCATGGACCATTATTTGAGTGACACTGTACTGTGGGTTAGTCTGTCATTCTGCCCCTACGTCTTTTCATATTTCAAGACTGTATTGCTGGATCTTTAGACGTAACGTTTGTTTAAGTAATTTATTTTAATTATATGTTATATAATCTGAAAAGTTGTTTGAACAGCAACAGCATTGCGACGTGTCCCCTCTTCTCGTAATATGTGGCCAATTAGAATGCATTGAAAAACTCGACTAAATTTGAAAGTGGAAAGACAACACTTGGCTCAGATATAAATTTACAGGATTGATGGGCATACATGTTTTAGACTATGTATTGAATAATGCAGAGGCCTATATATGTAATTTTTATATTTTTAATTTTTAATTATATACCATTAAGATGAAAATTGGATTTCGGTTATGACATTTTCCATCTCTAGCAAAATGCGAATGCTACTGAGAAAATTAATGATTGATTCTTGCATTATAAATCTTATATAGCCTAAACAAGTTAGCCGAAAAGCTTATTTACCCTAACTTAGTGAAACGAGCTTAGTCTAGGTCCAGAGATTTTGAAATGAACTTTCTTTATCCGTTCAGACGCATTTAGTTCCCAAAATAGGACTACCCTTTGTCAAATTGCTTAAGCACTGTACGTTGCCACTCATTCTCAGTCTTAGGGCAGTGTTATTTCTATTAACTGTAACTGTAACTGAAATAGCAAAATAACTGGAAAATGTTTGGCAGTTAACTGTAACTGTGACTGAAACTGAAAAATGCTGAATAACTGAAACTGTAATAGAAACTGAAAACATAAACTGCATGACTGAAAAATCACAAAGCGTTAACTTGAAAATAAAACGTAAGTGTTTTTTCCTTACTTACTTCTGAGACATCGGTTTTTTCCATACTTATTCGTTGAATAAAAATTCCACTCTAGTCTATGGTCAGTTTGCCATGCTCATTTCACTTCCGGTAGCTTTTTCTTTCGGTTTTGTCTCGTTGATTAATTTAGGTGCTAAACCGTAAAACAATCGACGACTATGAAAACGATGTTTAGGCCAAATAACGGTCGAAAATAAATAACTGAAACTGTAACTGAAAAAAAAATCAAACTGAAAACTCTCATTGCAGTTAACTGTAACTAGGCCTATAACTGTAACGGAAAAATCACAAATTAGATAACTGTAACTATAACTGTAACTGAAAAATAATAAATTAGATAACTGTAACTGAAACTGTAACTGAAAAATCATAACTGAAATAACACTGTCTTAGGGACTTCGATGTGATTACGGATTGGTCCTGGTGCACCATCGGTTTATGACTTGTGCACTAGACACCGGCGCGATAAAAGTAACTAATTAACTAAAACTTAACTAAATATGAGCGTTCATATTGCTGTGAACAGATTTTCTCTGGAAGGCGAACGTTTAAAAGCTAAAGATTAGGCCTACTATACACAGATGAACAGTTAGCTAGAATACTTAGAATAGCGTCATCAACTGTTGAAGCAGATATAATAGAGTACTTGTTTGAGCAAAGGCAATGTCAGGTACAAGCAATTAATACGAACAAATCATCGAATATGTGAACATGTAGATTGTAGAACCTGATCGTGAAGTAGGCAAGTAAAATTATTGTTCGTTCGCAGGCCTATAGGTCTATGCATCATGTGCTTAAGGGGCCGTCCATAAAGTACGTCGCAAAGAAAGTGTGACAGTTTGTGACAGGGGAGGGGGTCAGGCCATGTGTGACGTCACACATTTATTTTTTTTTTTATTTTATTTATAATTTATTTTTATTTTTTTAGTAGAATTTCATAGCTTTAAAAATAATTTTAAAAAATTTTCTGAAACATTTTAATTAGTTTTATGTCAAAATAGCATGAAATGCATATCTCCTGAATGTGTTTTTCACGATTTCTCTCGCTATAGTAATAATGCTGTTGCGAAGCCTTGTTTATGTATTAGCCTTGCTTTCGGAAGTATTATTATTTCTATGTTGAAAGTAAAACAGTTTGTGACAGGGGAGGGGGGTAAAATGTTCGTTCGCAGGCCTAGGCCTATGCATCACGTGCTTAAATTATTGTTTAAATTTTTTCTTCGGCCCCAGAGGTCTTAGAAAAATGGCAATGTGGTCCCTCACCAGAAAAGGTTGGCCACCCCTGGTTTACATCAATGATATTCTTATTGATGTTAATTATGTGAGCCTTTAGTTAGGGTTTACAGGATGTATAGCCAATATCACGCAAGACTTAGGACTGGTCTAGGTTAATATAGTTACATTTATCGCCAGACCTATCCACGCTCACATTTGAACATTAATTGGAAAGCCCTGTCGCCTCTAGAACCTCAAAAGACCCTGGCTTGAAATGAAAACCTTTCCATGCGGGCAGCATGTAACGGCTCCAAGTAAGAATACAATGGTTTAAGTTACTTTTGCCAGCCAAACATGGCCCACTGTTGCGGAATCGAATAAGCGATGTCATGGTTGCAGGTGGCATGAGCCCCACAACCAAGGGCCAAACTTGCCCCACAAACCGGTGGTGACCAACCCATCCCTAGGGCTAGACGAAAATCACGGTCAAAAGTGAAAAAATCACGGCATACTTTTTAAAAAATTGCCAAATTCGCGGTGAATTCACGGCACCAATTTACAGTCATATTCTGTTCAGAAAACATCGCACTAGCAAACTCTTTTCACTCCGTTTACTACCTTACGTCAACGCAGGCACTGTGTGACTTAGTCAGTCAGTAAAAATTAACGATGTAACGGCTCCAAGTAAGAATACAATGGTTTAAGTTACTTTTGGCGCCATATGGCAGCTGGTTAAGAATGCCTTCGCTCTTGGCCAATGTACTTATTCATGAAGAGGGCGACCGGTTTAAGTCCAATTTGTTATGTCTAACATCAGCAATTTATGGATTTCGAAACAAAATGTGCATCATATGTGAAAAATCACGGCAAAATCACGGCAAATGCTAAAATTCACGGCATTCACGGCAAACGCCAAAATTCACGGTATCAGAGATTTCCGTGAATTCGTGATTTTAGTCTAGCCCTACCCAATGTACCCATCCCTTAGTCACCTTTTCCTTCCCTCTCCCCTTCATGGTCCATCCCCTCTCCTTTCTGACATTTTATATTAACTTGTCAATACAGTGCGATAGTAAAGTATGCAAGAATGCACCATGTTAGGAACCTAACTGTCGTTGCTTGAACTTGCCTCAACCAAAATAACGCTCTGAAGTCGCAACAAATAGCCTATTTCAGAACAGGGCCAGAAAGTGTTGGTAACAGTACTGTCAGTGTGTCACCACCGCTTTGAAAAGTGGTGATGACCGGACAACACCGCCACAATACAAAGCTAAGCCATGTCCAGAACTGGAATCGTTCAAATATGAAAAGTTACAAGCGTTTCGTGCAGGTGGCGGGGAGGACAACTATTTAAGTTGAACCTTTGCGACGGCGGGCGAGATATGACTATCATAATACTAAAATATATCGTCATATAGTAGATGACTGTAAATTGCAAGCGTAATTGCAATATAGGATTGCCTCGATTAGTTGGTATAAAATGGCGCTATATAAATTCAAATCACATTTCCAAATATAATGTATCAGTTTGTGCAAACAGTAGGCCTACATGAACATAATGTGACCATAAATTCTTCTACAATATATATACCCTATAGATGCTAAATATTGGATAAAAACTATCTGATAACACATGGCGTCAAATATTAGTTCTCACAGATCATTTAAGCAAACATCTCTGTATCAATAATTCTGAAAACATGTGGCTTGAACTGTATTTTTCACAGATAAGTCAGGCGAACATCTGCATCGCGTTGCCCAAATAGTTGACTCACAGTTGATTCTGCATGGATATAATTATGCACATTTGTATTTCACTAATTAATTCTATTTTACTGATCCCAAAAATCGACAATGTAAAATATAGGTAGGCCCTATACGTATACACACAGGTAAATAGGTTAGGGCCGGGAGCGCCACTGATGAGTTTTTCTTCAAGTGACGCTTTATAAATATCAGATTACAGTTACAATTACAATATACAATGTAGGTAGCCTATAGTATAACACAAGTGTGACATCAAGTATTAGAGGCTATTGGAGAATAAATGGCAGAATATGAGGCCTTTGCTAAACTCTGTTCTTCCCTGTGGCTTATGCCATTTCATTCTCAACTTAAAACTTAAAAATTTTCAAATTGCTTAACCCCCCCCACCATATAGACTAGGTTGCCGCTCTGTCTTAGCGGACTATTCATAGCTTGGTTGTTAGGACCTTCGGTTGCTACCTTGTGCAGTAGGCCTAAACACTGGCGCAATAGAAGTTACTAATTAACTAACTATGCGGGCACATAATTATATGAGAACTCATCACATGATTAATTACGCTTAGGTGATCAGAATCAATATTTATATATAGATATTTGGAAGACATGGTTTAAAAATACATTGCACAGACCATAATGTAGAACCTTTATAAATAAGACCTACGCAATGGCCTCATCATGATTCAAGAATAATTACAGAACAATGCGAGCATGGTTCGCTAACCAATACTGTAAACAGTGACCGAAAAAATTCTTACGATAGTCCTAATTTGAATAATTTCAAATTAGAGGTCTGCTGTTAGTAGGCCTCTTTCTGAAACAGAAATTTAATTGTGTTTATTTGAAATGATTTCAAGTTAAAAGTTTGTGGGTAAGGAACGTGGAAGAGAGTACGATTGTTAATCAGAGCGGAACCATGAATGCGCGTTGGACCATCAGGTATTATGTATGCATATGATGTACAGTACACATCTGCTACAGCAGCAGAGTTACTTGAAAATATGCATAGTAGGCCTATACCAAGCAAGAAGCACAACAAATTAGCAAATGCGTTTAAATTTAACGCTAATAATGGAACAAAATAGTAACCAGAAAGCAAAGACAAAAAGTAGGAATACCGTACCCTATGTAGACCTGTCAGCTACCGATATTTATCCTCAGGATAGAAACTCGCGCCTAACAGACATTACTTGGACTTCACAAACTACATGATCTACACAATTATTTTTCTAGGAAGTCATTGGTATCCAGCTGGGAGGAAAAAAGTCTTCTTTACTGAAATGCCAACGCAACCGAGATCCTGGTCGCGGCCAGTCCTTATAGTAGATGGTCGTCCCCTTAGCCAACCACGCTCCCCACCAACCAAATGTTCCAGTCGACATAATCACGTGGTCACACAGGGAAAGTATCGCCAGATCCTGACCAGTGGAATGTTTGAAGCTGTAAGTGACGTTGACGGATACAGTGGATGATATGTTGTTGGGGATAACGATGTTTTCTATGATCCAGTTGCTATCATCTGACATCGCAATGAACTGAATACGAGCGTATCTCTCTATAAAGAATTGCATTGCTTTTTCAAAGTAAGTTACATTTGCCACCGTATATCCAAATTGAAATGCAGATTCCTTGAGATTATCCCCTCTTCGAACATGTATTCCTACTCTCACGAATCCTGCTTTCCTCCATCCAGGTGGAATGTTGCTTTGAAGAAAGTCTTCAGCAAATCTTCGAATTGTGTCGTTGAACACCAGATGGCGTCTGAGACGGTGTTCAATCGTCATGGTATATTTCCAACTCTGGCGGAATCCTTTTATGAGAATAGAGTTATTTTCAGCTTTCAGGATCTTATACTCAGTGTTCTGATCAAATGATAAATTCCTCTCTTCATCGATTGTGTAACATGGACAGAGATTATCTACTCGTTCGAGATTCAGTTGAAAAACCGATTCCAGTGAAAGTCTATTGGTGGAGTTCTCAAAGACTGGTCTCCGTCCAGTAAGTTCTGCTACGAACAGGACAGCAGCAAAGTCGAAGATTTGATTTCCAAGTCTTCGGCCGTCATAAATGGAATGGTCGAAACTGACGAACTGAGATACGTCGTGATACTGCGAAATGTTGTCAAGCGGAAATACTGTGTATTGTTTCGTTATGTTTAGAAATGAAGCATTATTCTGACGCTGAGTATTATTTTTTGGCAGAAAAACGGAATTTTGTGCTCCTTTGAAAAATATATTTGAAAAGACGATCTTACTTTGCGAATGTTGATAAAAGAATAAGTATCCACTTACTAAGAACCCTAGTGACAACAGTAAACTGGCAATTCGAAATTTCCACGGTATTGACATTCCGACTGGTTTTCGAAATCAAAGCACTAAAAGTATCAGATGTATCCACGATCGCACTTGTATTGAAATATACTGTGTTCTATAAAGTCAACGTTACTTCGGTCGGGCCATAATTATGCGCATTGTGCACCTGTCTTGCAAGCCCGCCTCTTGCTGTCTATCTGTCTGTCTGTCTCCATCGTTCACAGGCACATACCGAGATATTGTATCATGCTCAAGTTTGCACCTATTTACTAATATGCATTGGTCCTAAGAGGTAGTCCAAATATAAAAACCACGTGGACAATGGGTGTTGGTTTGTTAATACATCCAATGTATCAGTTATGATACGCTGTCGATAATTGTAGAATAGAGTCATAGACTGTTTTGTCCTAAACTAGTTATAATGACGATCGATGGACTTCTTTAGATATTGTCCATGTGTCGAATGAATAATGGTATATATATAATATTAGATAATGGTATAGGCCTATATCTCTATGCCTTCTCTGCTTCACCTGATTATGTGTCAGGCCTGATGTCTGGGTTTGCTTCTCATTATGTGCGCGCACGTGTATTCCTTTATCATAAAGCTCTGATCGCTGCAGATATTTCAATCTAAATGTCTAGACAAAATTCAGTGAAAATGAACAAGACCCGTAGATCGCTACAGAGAAATGTGCACCTTTACACCTTACATTTGGACGTACACACCATTCCTGTCTATAGAAACCGACAAAGTCCTATTGCTGTTGTACTGTTCAAAGGCTATGCAGCAGGTCACAGATGCATGGCAGGACTGAAATGCACACTGATGATGATGATGATGGTGATGGTGATGGTGATGATGATGATGATGATGATGATGATGATGATGATGACGATGATGATTATGATGATGATGACGACGACGACGATGATGATGTTGATGATGATGATAATCCCCTTCCAAGCACTTTTGCCCTGCCGGATATTGGCAAGCCGTCCCTTAATGACTTTTTGTATCCTCCGGATAAATTTTAATACCTGAAGGGTCTCAGGAACCGTGGGCCAAATAACAATAACAATAATAATGCAATCAATTAGCTAATTTAATATAATACGCATACATATGCATAATTACATTTAATTAAATCAATTTGTTTTTATTTTATATAGTTAAAGTAATTGCCATTAATCTAGCTAGCTCGAGCGGGCATAGGCGGCGCGCCATCGTGCCTGTAGGCCTATGTCTCTATAATTATGGGACGCCATATTCGGATATTGATTATGGAACCATATATAGCGCAGTGCTTCATAAAATATCTTATGCTGATGACCGGTACTTGTTTTACTGGCTATAACGCAGATCGGTGCCTTTTCAACATCAACTTTCATAATTACGTGACTGTCATATTAAAACTTACATTTAATAATAATGTCACTGTTTATTATGATTATAGTGGCCTGCTTTTGTTACCGTTGTATGTTTAAACTGCTTTTGTGTAAGAAAACTATGCCATGTTTTATTTTTTATTTATGGTTTGAATATTTTATGATCATAATTGTAAATCCATGCAGTTATCTTTCTGCGGCCCAGTATATCTAATCACTCGCGGACCGGACCGCTGGGACCACTATTTGAGTGGCACAGTCCTGTGGATAAGTCTGTCATTATGCCTCTACACCTTTTCATAAAATTATTAGAATTATTTTAAGACTGTAGTGCTGGATCTTTAAGCAGTTTATTTTAATTATATTGTGGCGACATTTTGGACTCGCTTTTTCTTTTAGAGTTCAGTAGGTGTTAAGGTCGATAAGTGCGGTTAAATTCCGCCATTTTACATAGTTAAAGTCAATGCCTTAAGCTGGTTAAAGTGTGTTCGTTTTGAACCGGTTAAACAATGTAGGCCTATTCGCCCCGGTAAAACTTATGCGACTTAACCAGGTCTGATGCAAGTGATAGGCCGGCTAATTAATTATTGAGATATTTGAACCAGTGGTTAATATGGAGCTATGGCCGGTTTATTTTTATAACATAACCGGGCCTAAATGTATGGATTTTACTGGTTCAGTTTTAGCTGTTTTTGACAGTTGGTTGACGTTGCTGAAATTAATCGTTCAGTTTAACACTTTACTGCCAGTCTAAAGAACTTTATTCAGGTAGATTTCGTAACCGATTACCCGTATAGAAGGGGATGTTTTCGTTAAAAGGACGAGAGGGCAGAGCAGAGTAGTGCAGTTCAGTTCAGACTGTTTGGCTGAAGATCGAACTGTATCGATTTGATGTAGTTGAGATTTAATAAAATACTGAACTATCGACATCGATTAATTGCTAAAACTCGTGTTGCACGTATACTGTAAATCTCCTGATATAACACGGGAGTCGAATCCCTCGAGTCATCGCTAGCTGAGCTGGGGTCGCGGCATCCTGGTACGAGTCACACACCACTTAGCAGATTAGTTCACCTAGAAGATCCCGGTAGAACGTCACAATGTTATATAATCTGAAAAGTGATTTGATTGGGTTACTTCAACATTGCTTTGTATCCCCTCTTCTCGTATAGGCCTATGGGGCAAAATTATGTGGCATATTAGAATGCATTGAGAAACTCGACTAAATTTCAAACCGGAAAGACAACACTTGACGCATATATAAAGTTACAGCATTTAGGGACCTATATTTATATGTATTGCACATAATAATATGTAGTTTGTATATATATTCCACCAAGATCAAAATAGCTGGGAAATGCGAATTATAGTGAGAACTTATCGATTCCTGCGTTATAAAAATCTGATTTACGCCTAAACAAGCTAGCCCAAGCTAGCTGGTTTACCCTATATTGGTGCAATGAGCCTTTTCAGTTTCTGGACCTAGACTTTGATATTAACTCGCTTTTGTCTGTCCGTTCTCTTCAGTCGCGTTTCGTTCTCAACATAAGACTACCCTACCCTCTGTCAAGTTGCTTAAGCACTGCATTTAAGTTGCAACTCAGTTTCGGTGACCTCGTCCTAGGGACCTCGATACGTTTTTACGGCCTGGTACTGGTGCACCATCGGTTTTATGACGTGTGCATTAGACAACGGCGCGATAAAAGAAACTAATTAACAAACTAAATATGTATATTCCTTGTTGACTGATATCTATTCTTGGCAGATCAAACAAAATGCACCATCAGAATGCTCAACGACAAAAAATTCCTCGGACTATATATTAAAAACTACATTCGGAGTCAATATTTCACTTTTACTTGCACTTGTTGGCCCTGCCATCGTAATCTGAGGCCGAAAAATAGTAAGTATTGCATCACATTTTTGTGCCCATCACTGCAAATACTATTGAGATCCTGGTCGCGGCCAGTCCTTATAGTAGATGGTCCGATGGTCGTCCCCTTAGCCAGCCACGCTCCCCACCAACCATATGTTCCAGTAGACAAAATAACGTGGTCACACAGAGAAAGTATCGCAAAATCCTGACCAGCGGATGACTTAAGCTGTAAGTAACGTTGACGGAAACAGTGGATGATATGTTGTTGGGGATTACGATGTTTTCGATGATCGAGTTATATTGCGATCGTCTCACATTGCGATAAACTGAATGCAAATTACGTATCGCTCTATAGGCCTAAAGAACTTCATGGCCTCTTCAAACTATGTCGAATTCGGCACTGTAAATCCGAATTGAAAAGCAGGTTCATTGGCGATGTCTCATCTTCGAACATGTATTCCTACTTTCACGAATCCAGTTCTCTTCCATCCAGCATGATCCAGGTGGAGTGTGAAGAAAGTCCTTATCGAATCTTCGATTTCATCTTTGAACACCAGCTGGCTTCTGTTTAATCGTCGTGGTATATATATCTAGCTCCGACGCAATCCTTTTATGAGAAGTTTTGAGAACGGACTTATTTTCAGCTTTCAGGATCTCTATCTCAGTTTTCTGATCATATGACAAAGGTTTCACTTCATCGATTGTATAACATGGACAGAAATCATCCAGGCTACTCGTTTGAGATTCGGTTGAAAAACGTTTGCAGTGAAAGTCTCTTAGTGGAATTCTTTAACACTGTTCTCCATCCACAAATTTCTGCTACGAACAGGGCAGCAGCAAAGTCAAAGTGTCGATTTCCAATTAAGTCGTCGACCATCATGAATGAAATGGTGTAGGCCTACACTGACGAACTGAGACACGTCCTGATGCTGCGAAATGTTGCCTAGCGGAGATAGGCTACTTCGTATTGTTTCGTTATGTTTAGAGACGAAGCATTATCCATACGTTGGATATTGTTTACTGACAGAATAACGGGTATTGTGCTTTATTGAGTCATGTCATTCTGCCTTGGGCTTTCTCCAACTCAATGTAGACCCAATCTAACAAGATCTTGAGTGCTTCAAACTCTACATAAGCTGTCCGAACACTTCGAAATAAAATACACTGGACAGTTTGTAGAAATAGAAGGTTCCTCGTTTCCCAATCTCGAGAATTCGATCATCTGCACGCCAGTTTGGCAAAATTTAAATTCTGTCCTCTGTTGCTCCTTGTTTCTTACCTTGACCGTGATCTGTGGCAATGTTGTTGGGCAATGGGCAGCCATCCGCTGACCTTGCTGACTCGTTGTTTATTTTCGCTGGCAATGATATCGCGCCTAAAACAAGATATTACAAGAAATGAAAAAAAACCAAATAATTATGCACTACGGTGCAACTTATGTTGAGTGCATGTACGTAACACATCATTGATAGCAAAGTGCGCTTGTAATCATAGCTTTTCAATTATCAGCACAATGACTTAAACAATAAAACGATAACTCCTCAACCGTTATGGCACCCGTGTAACCATCGTTATAGCCTAGATAGCCTTAAGTAAAGGTTATCTATTAACTAGGTATTATAGGCCTAAGTGGTATATTTATTATGCATAGTAGTTTATCAAATTCGGATCATGTTATTTGGTGCATAATTTCTGGCAATGGCCTTAAGGTTGACCAGATAATTCGTTCCAAACCGTTGGTCATTTAATTAGTCCAGAGAACCATCGTGTTTCACAGAGGACGCTTACTTCTCACATCGTATTGAGCTTGCACAGTGGTGGCAGAGGTAAGACATAGCCTATTTTAGGCATCGGTGTTTTCGGCAACTCGACCAAGTCATTTATGATGCATTTCTACAATCCGATTTCGACTTCACGCCTATAAGCCTATGCTTCAGCAGGTATAATTATTTCCTTAGGCTGTTTCTGTCCAGATCTCATTGAACTAAATGATTAAAAAATAATGGATTTGTTGACAGTTTTGATTGAAATCTTATGCCATATTGTAATGATGCGGAAATATAAGCCAGTTTAATAATAGCAATTCGTTACAATTGAAAAATGTGTAGGCTACATAGTGAAATAATCACCGTGAGGAGTTTCCTTTTAGCGTTATGTATTAGCGTATATGTATACACATTTCCTCCATTGCCAGAGCCTGCTATTTCCACCTTCCCAGATTCAGACAAGTGAAACGTTGCCTGGATGAAACCTGCCTCCGTATTCTTACTCAAGCCCTTGTCATCTCTCGCATCGACTACTGTAATTCCGTCCTATCTGGCCTCCCAACGTCGACACTACAACCCCTAACATCTGTTCTGCACGCCGCCGCTCGCCTAATAAAAGGTCTTGGCCCTAGAGATCATATCACACAATCTCTTCAACAACTACACTGGCTTCCCATTCGCGCCCGTATCGCTTTCAAAATCTCCCTCCTCATGTATCATATCCATTCTGGAACCTCCCCCTCATATATGACATCCATGGTCGTGCCATGCTCTGCTTCAAATCCTAAAGGACTCAGATCGGCCACGCGAAGAGACTTTACCGTTCTTCGCACCAAGAGGAAGTTTGGAAATCGTTCTTTTGCTGTCTCGGAACCTAGGGAATGGAACAGTCTCCCAGCGACAATCCGTCAATGTTCATCTTCTACTCAATTTAAATCAAAATTAAAAACTCATCTATAGGGCCTACTCATTACACTACGACTAAGAACACACCGCAACGCGCTCTCGTGCAAGACTTGTCTTGTTAAAGCGCGTTATAAATGTCTAATTGTATTGTATTGTATCGTATTGTATTGTATTGTATTGTATGTAACCTTTCGATAAATTTTTGTATGTAGGCCATTATACGACGGTCAACCCTCTACGTCAACCTTGTAGATGTTCAGTTAGGAACTAAGACGGTTAGATTAACACTGTTGCGTAAATAATTATTGTGTTTTACAGCTGCATGGCGAGAGATAAAATGGAATTCTTTCACACTGAAATGAGACAAATGGCCTGGGAATCCCGCCAACCAGAATAGACTGTTAATTTGTAAGCTAGTATTAAGTCCGGCAATCAAGCATTCGAATGGTCGACGCGGTTGCAGATCCAGATTCAGACCGTGCAGCCATGTTGACTAACGTTACTCCTTTAAGACAATATTCACATTGAGCTACCTGTGGAACAAATAGTGTATGGCCATGATGAAATACATTGCTTACTTGGCTTACTTATCAAAACAACCTCAGTCACCTATATGCCGACGAGGCGACGACACCCAATTATTATTCATCTCTTTCTCTCCAAAGAGATTCTCCGACTCCATAGATCATCGTCTCCACGTAGTTACCCAAATCTCCTCCTCAATTAAATCGAAATCTCCTGTGCCTGAACTTCTCTAAAACTGAAGTCATACTTATAGCGTGAGCAATTCAAGAAAATTCTATAGGAAAAAGTATGCACCTTTGATTCTATTTTGTTACTTTTCTCCTTTAATGAAAACGTGCTAAGATTTTAAAATTTGGTTCTAATTAATCTAACAGACAATTTTGCTCAATCTAATTTTATATTCAATGTCCTATCATTTCATCATTTAAAGATGTTATGTGCCAAAAACGAAGGTAACACAGATGGGATCAAGGGTATGTAGGTATGCACCCTTGATCCCACTTACATGTATATGCACCCCTGATCCTATGTTTGCTTCTTTGATCTTAATGCTAGTTTATGTAACAAAAAGCTGTCATTAGCAGTAATATTTTAATGTTGATTAGTGATTACAAAACAAAATATCTTAACTAGATCCTGTTCTGGTTAAAAGATAACACTACTGACATGCAATGCTGACCTTGCATAGGCTACAGTTCTTTAAGCAGTTAATTAAAAAGCCAATTAACAATCGAACACTAAGACTAGTTTGTTTAAAATCCAACAGAAGGATATGAACAGTGATTAACAACAATATTCAAAGTAGATGACATTTGAACGTTAACCTAAGTTATAATCCTGAGTGGCCGAGTGGGTTGGTGCCCGCTCGCCGCGCCGGCGCCCCGGGTTCGCTTCCCGGTCGGGTCGGATTATCAGAGATTAATTTCTCGGATCTTTACTGCGGGTGGCTCGGTCGCATTATAAACGTGGAGTACAATACAACACACAATACAACACATCACAATACAACTGGGGCGCGGTGGTGTAGGGGTATGTTCGGTGCCTTGCAGCTGGAGGGTTGCGGGTTCGAATCCACCTCAAAGTCGCCGCGTAGGACCCTGGGCAAGTCCTTCACTCGCAATTGCTCATGCGCTTCGGCGTGAAACTCCGATTCAGCGTTCGCGCAGTAGTCGGGAGCGCCTCTGAATGGGAAATCTGGTTGGGGCGCTATAACAAGTGTTCAAATACAATACAATACAATACAATACAATACAATAATCAGTAAAAGACAACGGAAAGGTGATCTGTCCACTTATGCATTTAGCCGCCGCCCCTCCCCCGGCTATTATCGGACAAGAAAGTCTCTTAATAATAATTATCCTCTAGTGGAATTGGATAGGGTGTTGAGTGATCAGGGATGACAAATCTTTTCGGGTTCTTCCTGATCAAACGTAGACGGATCTTTGAAAACCGGATTGTCAACCAATCAATCAATCAATATTCGTTTATTCTGAATAACCAAGTTGTCACAGACGCAACTTTCATTACCTGGGTGGCCCTATTTAGCGGGATCGTCCATCCCTTCAGGGTCCTCCACTTGGTAACCGGAACGTCATTGAATGTACACTGCCATAATTGTTAAATATGTCGTCGGTTACAGGAAAATAAATTGAATTGAATTGAATTGATCCCATAGGATCAAGGGTGCATATGCACATAGGGATCAAGAGTGCAACACCCTACTATTTTCACAAAATAAATAATAACTTTTACAAACATCACCTACAACTATGCAAAGTTGTTTGCACTATACTGAAACGAAATATGTTCAAAGCTGTATTACTCACCTAACAGAAATATCCATACGATGAGGTTCGTCAAAACAAACATAAAATACTTTTCACCTACAAAAACTAATTTTTGCAATAGAAATATAAAAAGTTCTCAAATCCTCTCTGAAACACATGAAATGACGGCGAATTTATATTTTTAATAGTTTTGTTCGCTTCTCGGTGATATTAAGTAGGTATGTACGGAGAAACTCATTAGAATTAAGGGTGCATATTCTCCCGTACCGGTACACTTCTATTTCCCCCAAACTTGACTTTGTACACATTAACACATTCACTGCAAATTATCCTGTCCGCAAAGTAGCTGTGATTTGTTTACCAAAACCTTGGCTTCTCCAATCACATCACCCATCTTTCCCGCTCTTGCTTCTTGCTTCAGGCATATCCGTGACCTTCACAGAACCCGACCTATGCTCGACTTCAAAGCTGCATCTACAGTCGCTACAGCTATAGTTCACGCTAAATTAGATAACTCGTAATCGTAATCTCCAAACTTCTAAAGCGCCACTCGAAAGCCAAGCGCAGGGCACTAGCTTATTCACGAGCGCTACTGCAATTATCTCTTTCCGAACATAGACGTCAAATCACCCAAATAAACCACCTCCAAGGCATTCAGAATGCTCTTGCCCCTGCTGTCACCAAACCCCCAAAACTGCCACATCACTCCTGTCTTCAAATCACTACAAAGGTCCAGAGGCGGATCTACATTTTTGGGCGATGAAGCTTGAACTGATATGGGGGCCCCTATGCAACTAGTTGCAGAACATAATCTCAGGACATGATCCACCGGACAAAATCCCCCGGACATAATTCCCGATTGTGCGTAGGACATACCCCCGGCCATAATCCCTCTGTGCAGTTAGCCTATTTAATTGATGAACCTTAATTGTCCAGTTTTTGTTCGTTGTTTCAGCTCACTAACGTCGTTAAGGAATAGACTTATGACTTGTTAATGTCATTCTGGTCTAAACTTAAGATTTGTTATTGTCATTAAGTTCCAAAGATAAGACTTGTTAATATCGTTTAGGTCTTAACTTAAGTCTTGGTAATATTGCTTAATTCTAAAACTAAATTAATAATGAACGAATGGTCGAAGATATAAAACAATCGGTGAGATAGAGCAAAACCCATCGAGGATACGCTGCGCTGAATTGAACACATTTTAAAGCGTTGTGCCCAAAATGGGCACTAAAGCTATGAGACACATTTGATGTACTCTTAGGCTAATTATTACTTTTGAAGAATTTTGGAGAAATTACCAACTAGTAAAATAAACTTTTCCAGTGGAGTCAAAAAATATTCTTATAGATGTTTTTGGATGTAGTATATATTAAGTTTATCCACCTTACTTGGCTGAGATTCGGGTGATTATATCCTAGCCTGGGGCATTATGTCCTGAGATTATGTCTAGGGAGAATGATGTCCATCTACATTTGCAACTACTAGACTAGACAACGGAAGACACTTATGAGATTACATATTATATCATACATTTTACAAACACTCTTTTTCTGGTTTTTCTAGCAACATATTCACGTACAGTTTCGTCATATGAGAGATTCCTTGCAGTGTCATTTTCTGCAGACAATTGTGGAAGTGATGGAGTCGTGTCTTTGTTGCAAACATAATCTAACTTATGTTGTTTTGTGTGTCCCAGTTTTTACTGAAAACCAAACGATTTGCCAACTCCGTGACTGCCACCTCCGTGACACGCCCACGGCATGGCGTTAACAGATTGTCACGGAGTCCATATTTTCAAACATCTACACTCTTAAATTTGCAATGTTGGATCAGCTTAATCCGCGGTCAAAACAGCTAAAATTCATAGCTAAAAATTAGCTTACTAAGCCTTGAGCTGATCCAAGTAGTTCTACATAGTTGTCGGAATGTACCTAATTTGACTTAAATACCAAGCTGATTCTTCTTTGATTACGTTGGTGACTTGAGTAAGCGAATAGTTGGATCTCCTATGCTCCGTTGTTTGGTCAGCTATGCTTCGTTGTTTGGTCAGCTATGCTCCGTTGTTTGGTCAGCTATGCTCCGTTGTTTGGTCAGCTATGCTCCGTTGTTTGGTCAGCTATGCTCCGTTGTTTGGTCAGCTATGCTCCGTTGTTTGGTCAGCTATGCTCCGTTGTTTGGTCAGCTATGCTCCGTTGTTTGGTCAGCTATGCTCCGTTGTTTGGTCAGCTATGCTCCGTTGTTTGGTCAGCTATGCTTTGTTTGGTCGTTGTTTGGTCAGCTATGCTCCGTTGTTTGGTCAGCTATGCTTCGTTGTTTGGTCAGCTATGCTCCGTTGTTTGGTCAGCTATGCTTCGTTGTTTGGTCAGCTATGCTCCGTTGTTTGGTCGGCTATGCTCCGTTGTTTGGTTAGCTATGCTTCGTTGTTTGGTCAGCTATGCTCCGTTGTTTGGTCGGCTATGCTTCGTTGTTTGGTCAGCTATGCTCCGTTGTTTGGTCGGCTATGCTCCGTTGTTTGGTCGGCTATGCTCCGTTGTTGGGTCGGCTATGCTCCGTTGTTGGGTCAGCGATGCTACGTTGTTTTGTCAGCTATGCTGCGTTGCTTAGTTAGCCATGCTGCGTTGTTTGGTCAGCTATGCTGCGTATTTGGGTATCCAGCTATGCCTGCGTTGCTGGATTAACTAATTCATAGTATTATAGCCCGCCTATTGTTAGACGGCCATAGTTTCAGAAGGGGCAGCTTTGTTGGAGAGGCGCATCACATAGTTGAATTAAACTTATAAGTTGAACTTATAGGTCAAAAACAAATTCAGCCAGAGCTGCCAATCATTGTAGCTAATATATATATATATATATATATATATATATATATATATATATATATATATATATAATATATAGATATATATAATTATATATATATATTCAATTCAATATAATTCAATTCAGTTTATTTCCTGAACCAACGTAGTACAACTATCGCAGTAGACGTAGTAATTAACGTTAATAGTGGTTTCCAAGGAGGACCCAGAATTGATGAAGATTCCCGCTAATAGGGCCATGCAGTAATTGTGTGTAATAGAAGTCACAATAACGCATGACAGCCTGTTCATATAGTTATAGGACAGTGGTTCTTAACCTTTTCAAGGGAGCCGAACCCCAAGAGAAATCCATGACCACTCACCGAACCCCTCAAGTTTGAACAATAATTTTTTAACTAATGGGAACAAAAGGAAATAAAAAATTGTACCAAAATGTGATACAATATTAATACATGAACTACTAACAGTTAACTATTTCATTAAATAAAAGTCGAAAAAATAAAAATAAAATAGCAAATGATTTTCACTCACACTCACTGACCCTGACTATGTCCTATAAGACCTATATATTTCAGAGGACCTCTGCCGAACCCCTGGCACTGGCTCACCGAACCCCAGGGGTTCGGTCGAGCACTGGTTAAGAAACACTGTTATAGGAATACTTTGAAAATCAGAAAATGGCTTAATTAATAGAAGATTACTAACATAACTTAACTAACACACCCAATGAAAAAAGCATTCAAGTAATTTGTTGAATCAGATAAAGGCATAGTTTATTCTTAAAGATATGCAGAACAGGTAATAGACGAATACAAAAGGGTAAGGGCATATATATAAATATATATATTTATATATATGCCCTTACCCTTTTGTATTCGTTATTGGTACCTATATATATATATATATATATATATATCAGATTCGTTGTTGGTACCTTGGATTATATAGGTATACCTTCAATTGTGTCCTGTACCAAGCGCAAGTCTAGCACCCCAAGATTAACTTAACAAATAAGGAAGTAAATTATGCAACGTATTATGAGAGTATAGATGATAGGCGCTAGATTGATGCTTAGTACAGGGCGAAACTATAGCTTGCTACGTCACTGAAGAATGATGTCACTTAAGCAACTTTGTTTGCGTGTTGTAGGCATTTGAAGATGTTACAAAACAAATTAATATATATAATATATATATTTCTATATATTTCTAATTATATATATATATATATATATATATATATATATAATGTACACACACGAAACATTGCAATGTAAACTAACAGTTCTGACCGGCGATTTACTAACATGTTCGATGAGTCAAAGATAATTTTAATTAAGCCTATACATTTATCTATCTATGAATATTAGGCCTATACAAATAGGCCTACACTTTTATCTATTACATTTATTTCATTAATGATGGATATTTAATATGATCATATTTCAAGATAAAGTACAGTTTAATAATTAAATTCATCTAAAAATTTGCACCCGACTCTGAGTTGCGCCCTGTTCTATGACACCGATGGAACACCCATTGCTACGGCACTGTTCTTCCTCAGAAATGTTTCAGTTAAAATGCACAATGCAAATCAGACAACAACTGCAGCACTTTTGTTCCGGTGTTGTCTTGGTGGGTGGCTATTCCATATACCGCCCTCTGCAGGAACAACCAAGTTGACCTTGCAGAGTCTGGAAATTTCACGTCGAATACAAAGAATGTCTTCATGCAGATGTCCACTGCAATCATCGCAGTGGACACTGCAAAATAAATATCCCTGGAAATCACTGCATAAAAACAGGACCCCTTGTCGAGATTGTTTGAGTCCTGGACGAGTGCAACCACTGGGGTTGCATCCGTAATCCCTTCTTTTCCAGATCATCTGCCTTCTCCTTGATGTGCTGTCACATATTTATTCCAGGCTGTTTAAAAATGACAGAAAAACCAAGATTAATATTTTGCTTTCATAGAAATAAACATAGTGCTCACACTTAAATCATCAGTTACACTAAATAAAGAAAAGTGCATGCATCACTATCATAATCAGCATCAGCATCATCGTCATCATCATCATCATCATCATCATCATCGTCAGCAGCAAAAATCATCACCATCATCAGCATCAGCAGCAGCATCATCATCAGCATCATCATCATCAGCAGCAGCAGCAGCAGCAGCTTCAGCATCAGCAGCATCAGCAGCAGCAGCATCATCATCATCATCATCATCATCATCATCAGCAGCAGCAGCAGCATCATCATCATCATCATCATCAGCATCATCATCATCATCATCATCATCATCATCATCATCATCATCATCATCATCATCATCATCATCATCATTATCAGCAGCAGCAGCATCATCAGCAGCAGCAGCAGCAGCAGCATCATCATCATCAGCAGCAGCAGCAGCAGCATCATCATCATCAGCAGCAGCAGCAGCATCATCATCATCAGCAGCAGCAGCAGCATCATCATCATCATCATCAGCAGCAGCAGCAGCAGCAGTATCATCATCATCAGCAGCAGCAGCAGCAGCATCATCATCATCAGCAGCAGCAGCAGCATCATCATCATCATCAGCAGCAGCAGCAGCAGCAGCATCATCATCATCATCAGCAGCGGCAGCATCATCATCATCATAAGCAGCAGCAGCATCATAATCATCATCGTCAGCACCATAATCATCACCATCATCAGCTTCAGCAGCATCATCATCATCATCATCAGCAGCAGCAGCAGTATCATCATCATCATCATCATCATCATCATCATCATCATCATCATCATCATCATCATCATCATCATCATCATCAGGAGCAGCAGCAGCAGCATCATCATCATCAGCAGCAGCAGCATCATCATCATCATCATCATTTTCTGTTGCATGCATTTCTCGGATCCCAGTGATAGCCTACACTTGGCAAAGGAGCCTGTTGTTACGGCGCCATGAAAATTGACGCATACATACATACAAACATACATAATTATATACATGCATACATACATACATTTATATATGCACACATACATACATTACATACATACACACATATATACATACATACATACATACATACATACATAACCATAACCATAACCATAAATTTTATTGAACCCAAACAACGAAAAGCAAGTACAACAGAGAAAGAAAAAACAGACAAGCAACAAATGGGATCAAAAGGAATACGACCCTAAGGGACCTAGGTCCCGCTAGTGGGCCACCTGTAACAAAGGCAAAGTAATGCATGCATGCATACATATATACATGCATTTATACATGCATGCATGCATGCATATATACATGCATGCATGCATAGGGGCCTACATAGGTTACATACATAGTTACGTACATAGATACATACATATATGCATAGATCAATCAATCAATCAATTTCGTTTATTGACAACACCAAGCTGACAGGTCGCAACTTGTTACAGGGAACAGATAGGAAAAATTGTCTAAGCTCTGACAGTTAGTTATTAAATGGGTTGAGATAGCAAATATTATCTCTGCTCTAACTAAAAAGGATTAGGCTTGTGGCGATGTTAGTTAGGGTACCGAACGAGGTAACCAATATGGCATAGACCGGAGATAATGTATTTAGTAGATGTTTTTATATGCATACATACATACATATATATACATACATACATACATACATACATACATATATTATTGAATTGTATATTATTTTCTACATATTATTTTTGAAGAAATAAAAGTTAAGGTCTTACCTTTATAAATACTCACAGCGACCAAAATTCAACTACGCAAAGGCAACAGAATCAAGACAACTGTACAAGGCTTTGCCACTGATATATAACAGTTGAGGGGTATACGTCGCACGATAGGTCGTTATAGAGTGTCATTAGCGGTGTAGGGTTCTGCCCCAGAACAGATGTTCCGATTATAGAGGTCTGCCGGGCGTGTATTACTGCCTCAGCAGGAAATCCATTGGGGTTCGCCACGGTGATTAATGAGGTGTACGTATTAACGGTTTTGATTACCCGTGGTTCGTTCATGAACGGTTTTCATTTAAAATTTCAAGTACGGTCTCCTATTTTAAGCCTTCTCCAGATACCCAGACATCTGACCATATCTCCTATTTTATCCGTGACTCCCTTCACTGGCTCCCCATCCGCCAGCGCATCCAATTCAAGGTCTGTTCCCTCATGCGAAGTTGTCTTGCTGGGTCTGCTCCTCACTATCTTAGGGCCTTTTGTACCCCAGTATCTTCTCTGCACAGTCGTTCCTCCCTTCGGTCCTCGACCCGTGGTTACTTGGTTATCCCGCGGGTGCGTACTTCTACGGCCCAGTCTAGGAGTTTTGCTATTGTTGGTCCCAATAGCTGGAACCAGTTACCTCAGTCCCTCAGGACTGACCTTTTTCTATTTCTTTTGACCAGTTCCGCAAGCGCCTGAAAACCTCCCTTTACCAGTGAAGACACTGGCCCGGGTCGGGAGCGCCTCTGTTTTGAGTGGCGCTATATAAATGCTTGATTACGATTACGATTACGATTACGATCTGACAGAGACATACTGGGACTACTAGAATTCACCTTAAAAACAATGACTTCACCAATAGGCCTATACATTGCATTGCATATAAATAATAATGACAAGTTATATGGCGCCGTAACTCAGTCATGCCGTTACACAGGGCGCCTCACAGTCAACTAAGAGTAGGGTAGGCCTTAGAAAACAAATAACTCTTGAGTTCAGATTTAATGGAGTCAACTGAGTTAGCCGCTCGCAGGGCAGGAGGAAGACCGTTCCAGCTTCTGTGGCCGGCCGCTGAGAAAGCGCGGTCATCAACGCGGCATAGTCATAGAATATAAAGTGCAACGTTCTGTTGCTTACTTCTGCAGCGTTTTTGGGTCAGGTACTCAACCATCAGTTAATTGTTTAATCTATGCACCTCTGGGGGATGTTCCCCATGATGTATTCCCCCCAAGAAATCTAACAAAACAATAATAGTTTTGAGTTGTTGCTGACGTCATGATATCATAATATTATATGAGCTGTTATAATATATTATTATATTATTTACTATTACTATTTACTATTATACTATATGATTCTATTGTGTCATATAATGATATTATTTACTATCCTAATATATGATAGGCCTACTATCATATTATAACGAGTATAATCTACTGCTAATATAAGATCTGTACAAATATTATATCTGTACAACTAAATGGGTTCTCTTGAGCGTTATCTTCAAATTTCAAAATGTCAAATTTCAAAATGTTTTGTTCCTTGAACATTTAGTAACACCGCATCATTACTAGCCTACATGGCGTCCCGATTCGGTAGTTGAATCCTTCTACAAAGTTTAAATGTTTCGGACGCTGATTCGCCTTGACTTGCTCCTCGCTAGAAGAGGGGGACTACATTAAACTGCTGAACCACGCAGATAATAATCGGCCTAATTAGTTGATTTTACGACGCAAACGGGGTTCATTAGTCGAAGGATGGGGAAGAGAAGTATGTGTGCATATGTGGATATATATATATATGTGTGTGTTTGTGTGTGTGCATGTATATGTATACATACACACACACATTATATATATATATATATATATATATATATATATATATATATATGGATCCAGGTCTATAGGTAGTGTATAGGGGCATAGGGGCATATACAATGTCAAGTACGCAAATGTAGATGGGCATATGTATGTATGTATGTATGTATGTATGTATGTATGTATGTATGTATGTATGTATGTATGTATGTATGTATGTATGTATATGTATGTGTATAAATCTAGGCATATTCATGTGAAGTATATATATATGTATATATAGGTATATATAGATATATATATATACATGTATGTATTTCATTGTATTGTATTGTATTGTATTGTATTGTATCTATCAATTTATATGGCACCTCTCGCAGTGCAAACCAATCAGAGGCGCACCCAGTGCGAAAGACCCAGAGAAAAGAAAGAGGTCTTCAGACAAAGAAAAGAGGCGCTATAATATTGTTTAATATTGTATATGGATGTATATATAGGTGGTTGTGCTCATATAGGTGGGTTTATGTATGTGGGGATGTATGTAGGTATGCATAGCTGAGCATGTTTATGTATGGGTAAATGCATGTATATATGCAAGTGTGTATTTGCATATGTAAGGGTTCGTATATAGGTATATGTGTGTGGATAACTGGATATGTATTGTATGTAGGTACAATATATATATATATATATATATATATATATATATATATGTGGGAGGTATGTATGTGCATTTGTATGTGTATATGTACATGGAGGTATATATATGTATATATGTTACAGGGAATTTGCATAATCAGAGAATGTGTATAATATACCCTGAAATTTTCAGGGTAGATGCATATTCCCTGATTCACTCTGGGAATGTATACATTCCCTGAAAAAACCAGGGTATATACATATACCCTGAAAATTTCATGTGATTTCTACACATATACCCTGAAAGGCTTTACAATAACACATTAAGACAGATTTCTATACACGTATACCCTGAAAATTTCAGGGTATGTGTAACATCTACTGTTCCATTTCACAAGAACTTTGAGGCATGTAGGCTACATCTGTTTGTTTTATGTATTGGCTGTCAAGTACGCCAACATAACGAGTGGTGACGGACTATTATAATAATGGCTCACATGGACAAGTGGACCTGAATGATATGCAGTCCATGCCTAGTGGACATCACAAATGGATCATGGTATACCAAAATCATCTGACCAAATACTGTGCTCTTCGTCCGTTGTCTACAAAGCTCGCGGTAACAATTCCATCGGATTCGGGCAGATTCGTTAAAGTTACACAGGAGACCCAGAAGGGGCCTAAGATCCCGCTAGCCAGGGCCATCTCAGAACAGCTATGCAGTAGATAAGTAATGTTGCCAACTGTAAATAAGAGAATGCAATAGTGGTTAGTTTAACTTTTAGTGAACTAATAACTTAGCTAATACGTACATCCCTGTACATGCAAACATGCATACACACATATAGCTTATATGCATGTACATACATCTACATACATACCCATATATATATAAACATCGAACATACATAATATGCTTATGTAGTTCGCACTGATTGATTACCGAAATACATAATGAGCATTTGAATTTGATGGGACCTACATTGCCCATGTGGCATGGGCCTATTACCAGCTTTGCACTGGCCTGTGAGTTGGACCGAAATTTCGGTGTTCACGGCTGGTCCCCTGGGATCGGGCCTGGCATCCGATGTTTATGGATCGTTAGCTCCATGTGCGGGATTCGCCGGCCATTGGGTGGGGCTGAAGTGGATGGATGGTTATATTTCCTGACGTCGTTTAAATCTAATAAAATTTCAAATTTCAAATGTGAAAATTGAATCATGTGTGCCAGTATAGAACTTACTTAGCGCTCTATAGTGTGAAGCTAAAAACTCTTATGGTCAAAACATTGGCTTTTTATTTGAAGACAAACAGGAAATGTGGGGTCGACGTCAACGATAGTAGTCATAAGATGAAGTTAAGCAATAGATACTAGTCCAGATTAGCTCCTGAATGTTGACGATGAAGCGAATCTGAAGAGCTCTTTTTAAAGTCGAAATTGAAATAATCAGGAAGTAAAAATGTAGGAATAGTACCAATGGAGTTAGAGATGTGTTTTTCCTGACAAGCTCTCATTGAGACCTTTTGCACTAATATGACGCAAGATTGGGATTGGAATTTGTTTGCATACCAGTCTTTTTTAGTATTGTTGTTGTTCGGTGTCATGCTACCTCCGCGGGGAGGTTATATATACTTGCTTATGTAATGCGTTCTGTACACCACGAAAATTAATGCGACTGGTAGGAAAGTTATGAGCTCGCATAAGCCTATTTCTTAATAGTTCCTCACGTTTTTTTCTGAAAAACGTGCTATTAGGTCCTACGTTCTATTGTTGTTACTGTTAGAGTTATTATTATTACTATTTTTACCCGAGGTACCTCAGATCCCTCAGGAATTATAAAAATTATTATTATTATTATTATTGTTATTATTATTATTATCATCATCATCATCATCATCATCATCATCATCATCATCATCATCATCATCATCATCATCATCATCCGGATATACAAAAATCCATTCTGGAACGCTAGAACTCGTTAAGATCCGGCGGAGCAAAGGTGTCTTCGTGTTCTTATTATTATTATTATTAATGTTCATTATTATTATTATTATTATTATTATTATTATTATTATTATTATTATTATTATTATTATTATTATTGTTATTATTATTATTATTATTGTTCATTATTATTATTATTATTATTATTGTTATCGTTATCATTATCATTATCATTATCATTATCATTATTATTATTATTATTATTATTATTATATAACTTTAACTGTAACTGAAACTGAAAAACCATAACTGAAATAACACTGTTCTAGGGCCCCATTGTACCAAGGCATGCGACAGCGTTGAACCGCTGGACAGTAACCGAAATCTTGTGATTTATTATTATTATTATTATTATTATTATTATTATTATTATTATTAATGCAAGGCCTCCGTTGTTGTTGCCAGATCATTTCTCATAACAAGAGCCCGAGTTAGTTTACTTCTGGAATTATATTAATAAATGACGAGACTCTCTGTAATGATGTATAGCAAACGTTTATTTTATATTCAAGATGCTGCTCTGGTATTCTAGTAATGTCGAAGTATGCTGCGAGTTTCAGGCATTTTAGCTTTCATACGGCAATAACACACTGAGAGTATTGTTGCAATGGCCGTCTAGGCCGCCTTGTATAAAGGTTATAAGTGATTTGCACATCTATAGTACAGTATACGAGCGGTTGGTTACGTTCCTGGAGTCGTGGGTAGTTTAGGCAATGCTCCACAGGCGGTATTTTTGAAGACATCGGTTGTTTATGCAGCTTTCGGTAGGTGGTGGCCCGTGAGTGAGTAAGATACAATACAATGCAACTGCATTTGATATCGCCCTTCCCCCACAGGTGGTCCAAAGCTCAGAAGTGCACACGCCTCGGCGGTGAAGTCTAATTAGCACTTTACTTGTCTCCACGTACCGTGTCTAAGTCAATCAATGGTGCTTAACAGTCTGGTATATGCACAAACTTTCCAGTCAAATTCCAAAAGATCCGTTCAACAGAGGAATTAATTATTTATGGATAAGTTTTAAAGTTGGAACGAAAAGTGGAGATGGATGTTGCAGTGCGAATATATAAGAAGACATATATAGATATTTTCAGTTTGCTGCACAACAATTGACGACGTTTTCTATATGCTTTACTTACTCACTTCTACTTAAGACATTATACAAATGTTGGGCAATAACACTACCCTTCATACATGCACAGACCTTGGGAATAACCAATATGTTATATATCTATATATATATATATATATATATATATATATATATATATATATCCTGCGTGAAAAACTGTGAATCACATGTAACCATGCAATTCACGCGTTTTTCGCATTTTTCCATGCATGTAAATCATGTAATTTGTTCATGTTTCGGTGTTGGCATTTCTCACATTAGGCTGATTTGGTTAATACGCTCGGATGCACAATATGTGTGTGTGTGTGTGTGTGTGTGTGTGTGTGTGTGTGTGTGTGTGTGTGTGTGTGTGTGTGTGTGAGTGTGTGTGTGTGTACTGCCAATATATCTAATCAATGCTGTCTGATGCCTAGCTAAGTGGCGTTGTTAATCCAGCAAACGCATTAGGCGGGACAGCTTGGCTGCTACCTATCAATGATGGCTAAGTCAGCTGAGCTGCATAGCTGACTCAAGAACGCTTCATGTCGAAGACGCGATGCTATTTCAGCAAAGCCTGCATAGACAATTCACGTATACGGAAAAGCTGCACAAACAAAGGCTTAGTCAGGGCACGTTAGCAAAACGTTATTTCTGCTATGCTAAGAGTCTACGCATTCTTAGCAGAATTAACAAAGCACAAGTTACCTCTTTCAGCTAAAGTTTGCTGAATAAACTAAATTTTCTCTTGTTATGGCTATTTTTCATAGTTCGATTAAGTTTATCATGACAGCTAAGAAAAGCATAGCTGAAAAAACTCTGCATTTTTAGCTCAGAAAAAGTGTTGAGATAAAAAGAAAATCATTCATGACGTGGCTGCCCATAGGCGGAGACTTGGTCTTGGGTTTGGGGGGGACCGGTGAAGGAGCGGCCAAAGGACGATCGGCGAGGCGCGCAGCGCCGAGTAGGGGAGGGGTTTGGGGAGTGGGATGTGCCCCCTCCCCATCTAAATTTTTTTGAATTTCCACACTGTAATTGTAGCATTTTAAGCTGTCATCTGAACAAAATTGTTCTATAATTTGAGTGCTGATAGGAACCAGCTGTCACTCGTAGCTTACATGTAGTTTGAGTTGTGTTTGAGTTTGGGGAGGGGTTTGGGGAGAAGATGTGACCCCTCCCCATCTAAATATTTTTAAATTTCCACACTACAGTAAAGGTAGCATTTTAAGCTGTCATCTGAACAAAATGGCTTTATTATTTGAGTGCTGATAAGAACCAGCTGTCATTCTTAGCTAACATGTAGTTTGAGTCGTGTTTAAGTTTGGGGAGGGTTTGGGGGAGGGATGTGACCCTCCCCTATTAAATTTTTTTTGAATTTCAACACTGTAATGGTAGCATTTTAAGATGTCATCTGAACAAAATTGCTCGCTGTCACTCATAGCTATTATTATTATATTCATGAAATATTTCAGAAATATTGGGGGATATAAGCAGCTCCGTCCTCCCCACCTCAAGTTTTGGGGGACCGTCCCCCTGTCCCCCCTAAGTCTCCGCCCCTGTGACTGCCACAACCTCTCCATCAGTACCAGCTGCTTGTCAGGTTGCTTTATTTGCCTTCCAAATCAGCAGAGTGGTCAGCTAGGAAATTACTTGGTCGGAGACGAGTTCGAAAGGACCGCAGACCGCAGTGCTGCATACGGCACCAAACAGAAACTGCGATTTCAACTGACAGTCGAGAAGAAACTTTCTGAGCGATATAGAAAGTGCTACAAGAGACTTAATTATGATAAAGAAAAGGATCATTATTTTCTTCAACAGATGCTGAGGTGTGGAATTTGATTAAAGGTACGGATGTGAATGAGAAAGTTTGAAAGGCACTGTTTTTTAATGAAATTGGAATAGGAAAGTGGCAGCATAACAAGTACATCTGATAGATGACAGGTGTCTGAAAAAAAATATGATAGGTCGCGAACTTGCAACATCGAAGAATCTATCCAATCAGTTGGTGGATCTTCATCGTGCCAGGTATACTGTTGACTTTGTATTGGGAGACGTACATGTAGGTGTCCATAGCTGCAAGCAGGGCCGGATTAACCACAGTGCTGATTGTGCTGCAGCACAGGGCCCCCAAATTGTAAAAGTAAAAAATAAAGAATAAAGGATTACGGAAAGAAACAGTGCAAATTGCAATGCATTATGCATTTATCCGCTTTCTGGAACTCCCAAGTCATTCCGCTGAATCAATGACGACTGTTGTACTGGATTTCCTTGATCAACTGGGCCTTGACATTTCCAACTGCAGAGGACAAAGTTACGACAATGCTGCCAATATGGCCTGTATCTATTCTGGTTTGCAACTGCGAGTTAAGGAAGTAAATCCACTGGCACATTAATTTCATACCTTGTGCAGCTCACTCGCTCAACCTCGTCGGCGTCCACTCAGTCGACAGCTGCTTACCGGCTGTGTCATATTTTGCCACCATACAATCATTATACAATTTCTTTTCAGCTTCAACTTACAGAAGTTGAAAGATGTATCAGTATTAACAGTAGTTGGCGCTGTTGTCAAAACACTATCTGCTACTCGCTGGACTGCCAGAGCTGATGATACTAAGTGTCTGTTCGTGCATTACAAGACATCAGGAATGCGCTAATAGACATATCTACAGATAATCGCCACAACATTGACACAAGAGCAGAAGCCGATGGTTTTGCACGCAAGATGGAACCATTTGAAACAGCTTTTATGACTGTTATGTGACACACCATATTGGATAGATTTAATGCCACAAGTGCAAGTCTTCAGAAAGTTGAAATTGACCTACTCACTGCTCTTAAACTGTACAAGTCACTGATAACTTTTGTGGAGGAAATGCGAGGGAGTTTCGATGATACATGTATAGAGAAGAAGGCCCAGGGTTACGTGGACAATCACCAATATAAGGAAGCCGAACGTCGTGTAGTAAAACGTAAGAGCTTCTTCGATGAAAGCAACGCCTCTGACACTGTGCATAGTCCTAGAGACAAATTCAAGATAGAAACGTTCAACTGCATAATCGATCGTCTTGTTGCTGAATTGCGCAAGAGACTGACTGCGTATTCTAACCTTCACGAAGTGTTTGGCTTCATAACGGACTTCAAGTCTCTACCTGCAGATGAGTTGCGAGCTCGTGCTACTAACCTAGTGGCATCATATCCTGCCGATCTTGAGCCCTCATTATTTTGTGGACGAGTTTGTACAATTTACGTTTCTCGTTATGACAGAGAAAGACCAAAGTGTAGTTCACATGAGCGAGATGCTGAAGGCGGACGGAGGTTTATTGCAGGCTACTTTCCCTAATGTGGGGATCGCACTGAGGATATACCTCACTATTCCAGTAACTAACTGTGAGGGTGAGAGATCATTCTCGACGCTTTCCAGAGTGAAGAATCATCTGCGCACAACAATGACTTCAAGCTCTGTCGCTTATGTGCATCGAATCGGAAGTCCTGCAAAGTGTTGACTTTGACGACATAATAAACGACTTCGCCAAACAAAAAACTCGCAGAAGAGACTCGAGGAAACGAACGTGATAACGTAGTAGCCTATATATGATACATTCATTGTAGTCTATACACTCTAGCACTGTGGCACAGTAAGGTAGTAATGGTTTATACAGAATATTGTTCTTTGACAGACTATGTTCTTTCCATGTCAGTGCGTGAGTCATGAGCTCGTGACAATAATTATTGTCCTATATATCTACTTCTTATGTGCTGTAAAGTATAACAAATTATGTTTCGGGTTATTTTATGTCTGCCTTGCTCCTTAAAATGTAAGGGGCCCCGTCATTCGATCAGCACAGGGCCCCCAAAACTGTAGATCCGGGCCTGGCTGCAAGCCAGCGGCGAGCCAGCTGATTCATCGACAACAGTTACTGTGATTGACAAAGCGAGCTGTACTTGAGTTGTCAGCAACAACTATTGTCGCTGCAGCCACATTGACAGGCTCTCATGACAGCAGCAGTTTAGCTGACGGCTCAACTTCAGACAAAGAACTCACGCTCTAGGAAAAAACATATGGATGGCGCAGCTGTTGGTCCATCTACTCGTCTGATATAGGTTGACAGTGACGATTTGATGCGTGCGTCCTTATAAGCATCGATACAGTGAGTTGAACTTTGATAATGGTAATGTTTCTGGCTGATGATCTCTGTTATTTCTTCATATTTTTTATGCTACCTCATTACTTCTCCCATTTAGGGCCATTTTGCTAAGGTTTTTTGTTTTGCAATTATGCCTCCATTGTCAGTAGGCTGCGAAAGTGTACCTTCAGCTGACAGTGACTGATTATATATTTCTCATTGTTGCCTGAAGTCTCTTCAATTTGGATTAGAGAGTGACGCGGGGAGACAATATCGTCCCCGTGCCCGCCCCGCAACAAATAAGTCTTCCCCATCCCCTGCCCCATCCCCGCAGGTTTCATCCTCATCTCCTTTTCAGTTCTCAAGTTCTTAACATGACACTGGTTTTTTCCGTTGTGGGTCTCATTCCCCATTACCGCGGTATTTCCGCGAGGGTAAACCCCATTACCGGGGTATTGCCGCAGTTGTTGTCCCCCATTACTGCGGGTTTTTACCGCGGTTTTACCGCGGGGAATTCCCCATGTCACTTTCTAATTTGGACGTCAACTGTGTAACGGCAACTCCGTGAAGCTTGTCAAATCAATTACGAATTTAAAAAAGACATTTTCTCAGTTTTTGACAGAAATATTGAATTCTGTGCATTGCTGCTTATCACACATCTTGATATTATTAATATTAATAGATTAGCACTTTGAAAAGTAAAAAATCGTTATTGATTTTTCTTAAAAATCCTGGGAAAAGTGCACACATTGTAGAAATCCTCATGTCCTCAACCCTGCTCATGTTTCAATGAATTGATCGAGCATATCTTTCACCACCGCTACCCATTTGAATGGACGCCACTCCTTTCAAGGTCCCCGTTTGGGGACCGTGCCAGAGCGACCGTATGGCATCAATCCTGCTAATTTTCAGTGAATTACTTAGGAGATCCTTCACGACCGCTGCCCGTCTGAATGGTGCTACATCAAAATTGCATTCATCCATTATTATGCATTCGACGATGACACGTAGATTGACTCTAGACTTGTTTACTCGGTCGGTCCTAAGGGCAAAAGATAAACCACAGGGTGGTTTTTAGAAATCCATGATGCTGAGTTTGTCGCCGAGGATTTTGCTGATTTCTGAAAATGGGATTTCCTATCGTTTATCTTTAGCTCTTAAGACCGAGTAAACAAGAGTCATTCTACGTGTCATCGTTGAATGCATAATAATGGATGAATGCAATCTTGGTAAGAGACTACAGATGATTTCTAATTGCTTTGCTGGCAATTTATTATAGGGAAAGCCCCTGTTTAAATGTGCTGATTTTCTGTTCGATAACAGTTTTGGCCTATAGTTTACAATAAGTAGACCTGCATCTGATAATATAAAATTAATGAGGACATAACATCACTTAGGCAGTGGTTAAATTCAGCCGGAACTCGCCGAATCTCAGATCTGGCAACTCGGATTTGAGATCCGTCACCTGGACTATAAGATCCGCCACCTAACAGAGAAGACCCGCCACCTAAAAGTGCTTTTGCTACAGTAATCGACCACATGATTCTTGTTTCGCATATTTTGTTTGTTTTGAGAATAGCGAATAGCGAGAATCTGTTATAGAACCGTCAGACAGGCTTAGGCTTTAGATTTGCAAAATTTTGGAGATCCGCCAACTCTGAGCGAGCAGCTTAACTACTGCACTTAGACTGACACTAAGGGGAGCAAAGGACTTGACAAATGACCGAGGACAATGGAGATCATTTATTCGAACCCATTCCCTCCAAACGGTTCGCCTCAGAAACTGATGATGTTGATGACGATGATGATGATGATGATGATGATGATGATGATGATGATGATGATGATGAATATGATGATGATGATGATGATGATGATGATGATGATGATGATGGCGGTTAAATCTGCATCTATTGAGTCATGAATGATTCTGGACTGTTGCACTTGCACCTAAACTAGTAGGCCTAGCCTTGATTGATTGTCGCCTATAATGGGCAATGGGCATACATTGGGCTACTTCCATGCTAAAAGCCTAAAACTATTCACTGGTATACAGTTCATCACACTGGCGCATATAATATATTTTAGTGTCAAATTCAAGACTGGTATTAGAACAAAGATGGTGGAGGCACCACAATATAGGCCTACTTTCAGCACAATGATTTCGGGAGCCGGATTTAAAGCACTGACTGAGCCAGGATTTGAAGTCATGGGCTCCATTTTATTTTCCTGGGGTTGGGATTCCACTCCGGTCCAAAGTCAACCTCAAGCTGCGATTACAAGATAATTATGCTCATGGAATTTGATTTTAATTCCTCATGCATTGCTTTTAATAAATTCAAGTAAAGTGAAATAATTCACACTGTTATTGTTATTTAAATATCAAACAGCGCTCAACAAAGTTGCAAACCCACTCTCTTTTTCATAGCAGGAGCTCCATCTGTGCACAAATTTAGAGTTTCGACCAGTCGAGATTTGCTTTCTACGCCACACTGCTTTACTTGCTCAAACAGTTTGGCTCTGGTGGTAGGCTCCTATTGACAAGCTGACGAAGGCTATTAGAGCCTACTCCTCACTAAGGTTGAAGTTATCATTCATGCATCCGATGTATATAGCCTAAGTAACTGTGAAGAATCGATAGCATCATACCTATCGTCCATAGCTAGCGAAAAATAACGGCACTTTTCTAATGATTACCTTACTTGCTCCGACAAGTCCTGAGCCATTTTGTCTATTCGCCTCATTGTCATGTTGCGTGAAAGGCCAATAACTGGTCACCATTGCTTTTATTTTGGGATCATCTGAACCTTTTGCAAAACTTGATAAAGTCGGCTTCAGTAATTCCTCGCCATCAGAATAAGACTTTTTCTTTGTGCTAATAACAGACTTAATTCGTATGAAGTTTTGACCTTCGATTTCCATTCATCATTTCTTCATGACAAAAAATGACTGTTCTGCCAACAAAGATGCTTAAATTTTCTTCTTGATAAAATCAGTCCTGATAGCTGACTCAGGTGGATATTTTTAATTGAAGTCCCTAATTATCCTAATATGTAGCTGGTTGAAACGACGTTCAACGTTCAATTTTTTACACACAGCGACTGTTGCGTTACACTGGAGACAAACAAGTTTGGAAGACTTTCTGCTGCATCCATGGCCCGATGGCCGATGAGAGGGAGGATGAGTTGTGCAGTATGCTGCCCGGGTAGGAGTATCATCTGTCCGCGTGTGGGCTGTTTGAGAGCTAAGAAACTTAAGCTAGCTGAGCCTGCCTTGGATCTTGACGCCAATGGCTGCATCCATGCTCCGCAGTAAGAAATATTATAATAGGCATCGTGTACACAGGGCGACTGCTGGTGTTGGCTGCTGGATCCATCTCAGCAACTGAGAGCCACGACGTCCCAATGATTTATATACTTCATTGGGCCAAGAGGTTAAATTTCAATAAGAGGCAATCTCACTGTCTGACAGTCTGAGACAGTTCAGCTATCTTGGATTTCAATTCTGAAACATTATTATGATAAAACAAAACAAATCTGTGCTACCTGCTGCTGTAATTTTCTTTAAATGCAAATATTCACTATTTAAATCAAAATTAGATGTCTGTTAGTTTAGGCTAGCCATTATGTAACAAAGCACACATGAACTACGCAGTTTTATATTTCTGTTATTTCATCGACAACAGGATGTGTACTGCTATGATATGTGTATGATAAATAAATTCTGAATGATACATTGTTTATTAGTTTAATCTTATATAATTGTGCCCATAGGCGTAAACTTGTCGAAAATATTGGGAGGGCCCATTGCCCTCACTCCCCTCCCCATTCGTATGTGACGGGAGGTGAGGGGATGGGGTTCTGGAGTGCGCTGCAAGCTCCCCCAGTGAGGTCCGAGGCGAATCATTTTAGGGCCTGCGATGACCGTATAATTGTATGGTTTGCATAACATTCTAGAGACTGGCGTGGGGGTGATCGCTAGTGTAGTGGTTAGCGCGCTGGACTGTCAATCGAGAGGTCGGGGTTCAAATCCCCGCCAGGACAGAAATTTTGGTTCGAGATTTCTGTTCCACCAGCACCCCTAGCCAACTCAGCTATAATGAGTACACTGAGTATTGCTATAGAGGTCCAGAGTCTGCCAGAGATATTTCCCAGGTCATGACCTAGCAGTTCAGGCCCCCGTGCACCAGCCTGCACCCCGAGGGCCGAGGCATATCAGCCCCAGAACCTTGAGCGTCCCGTTGTAGGGTTAAAGGTCGGGCAGACAGAGCTAGTCTGTCTGAGCGTGCCACTTGCAGTGATCCTCAAATGCACACTTATGGCAGGGCACAACTACTTACATGTAGCTGTGTCAAAAGTCGAACAATGGAGAATACAGTACTTATTGGAAAACTCGAGGTTTATTTTAAGAAGATTAGCCTACTAGCTCTGGCAAAAATTTGTGACTCTATCTAACACCGAAGTATCATGAATGAAAACAGAAAAAGCAAAGCAATAGTTTTCGTTAATTATGCATACAATTTAGAGCTATTAGACCTACTAGCTAATTCAGATGTCCTTGGCAAACCTGCATGCTGCTTTTGTCCAGGGCTCTATGTCTGCCCGACTTCAACCAACCAATAACTCACTTTTCGGCATTCCATAGTGCGACAGGTGGACTATTTATGCCAATCATTAGTAAGTCATTTACAGATGTAACGATCAGCTTGTTTCTTTCACTGGCTTGATAGAGACTCATAATTTTGACAGAATCATCTGTCACAAGAAACAGCTAGGCAATACCTTTTTAACAGTGCTATCAAACTTTTTGTTTCCTAACATTGCACCATCACTATTTTTGAATATAGCATATTTTCTTCTACAATATCGGTCAGTAGGCCTACGAGATTTCTCATTCACACCTACCGTACCAGCTTTTGATTCATCAACCTTCTCAACTTCTCTGCCACATCATCTTAATTTAGTTGTTGCAGTTATAGTTTCTCCGTCACATTCTTCACTATCACTCTATCAGCAAATCGCTGTTTGCGCGAAAATCCACTAAATTAAACTCATTAAATTTTTACGTGGCACTTGATAAAAGACTCGTTTTTAAGTGTAACGAATCTAATAGACCCCGCAACAAGACGCCGCAAGTGTAGAGATAGGCCCTATACGGAAATAAAACGGCGGCATAATGTGACATATATGTATGAATATATATATCATGAACAGGAACAGAGTTGTTCCACCGCTTGCAAGTGACAACAAGGAAACCAAACTAACTACAACTACAGTTAGATACTGAAATACTTGTAGTTATTAAAACTATTAGTCATTAGAACTTGAGAAAGACAATTTAGTCAAACTGTTACAGCTTAGGAAGTCAAAGACACAATTAAACGTTTTTCGAACTTGTACTCTGTAGAAAATTATTCATAAGTCAAAGAACAATGGCGGTGATGTGGCGATGAAGAAATAGAGTTTGAGGACGACGTCGAGAGATGATTAGGTTTAACCTGGTTTATGGCAAATCGGAGGGACTAGACCGAAACAGAGGATTTTGTTCGGCGGTAGTAACTTCGTAGCTCTATCGCTGTGTGGACTATTTTCGTTTGAATAAACTTATATTTACATCTGGTTGAACGTACTATATTAATTTGTTTATGGAGGTAGGTTGTTTTGCGTGTATAATGAATATTGTACTGGCTATTATTGTCCTACCTACTTCACGAAAAATGATACAAGACAATATTTAATTTATTGTGAAGATTACTACTTCTAATAATCTAATTAGTTAATTAATATACTTCTATCTCGCTGGTGTCTAATGCACAAGGCATCGGCTAACTAAGCGCAGCTAAACCAAGCCCTAATATTGGTCAATTTCCAGAAGATCAGTCTTCTAAGACCCTGTGGTGAATAAGCAATTATTAAGGAAAAGCAAATATTATGCCGAGAACGAAATTACTGTGCATAACGAACAGATACTGGAAGAGAGTTCTACAGTCTTGGTCTAGAAAGAAAAACAGNGTCACCTTGTGCCGTCAGTTCGTGGAACTCTAGCGACCGTCGTGACCAGCTTCCTCCAATCCTCCCTGCTTCGTACAGCGTCCCTTAGTTGTGCAAGGCTCATCGCTGTCCTCCTATGTATCAGCGAGTTCTCGGCCGACCCTACTCCTCCTCCCCTCCCCACACGCCAGCATCATCTCTTTCTCCAATCCCGCCATGATGATTGTTACATGCATTCATAAATTGGCATGATGTAACAATGAGAGTTATAGTATGAAGCATGCATGAAGTTCTGTTTGTTTTGTGCAGGGGTAATTTACCCCGAACAATTCAGGACAGTGCAGCGCTTCTGCAGGCGAAATTCGAGGAGAATTCGTGAAACCACGATGCACAGGACGAAAACCAGCCACTTCTTCCAAGTAAGGACATACTGTCTACTAAATCATTTATTATTGTCTATTCGTTTAATATGAAAACCAGTTGACAGGGAACAGAAAAGGGACTACAACTGAACTGAAAATGTCTTTCAGAGAGTCATTTTTGGCTTAAAGATTGTGGACCAGATTTTACTGATTGTCGATATATATATATATAGGATTCTTGGGATAAAATTACGGTCGTCCTTTGCTGGCAGATTGAATTCATGAGGCCTCTGACGAAGGCTGTATTTGTGGCGCGTCAGCGGAGGAAACAAGCTGCGCAGGACGTGGGTGTCCTAGCAGCACGAAATCGATTAGAATTAGAAAATTGCCTAGCTGCTGAAATTTGCTAATCGATTAGAATTGGAATTACTGGAAAACCAATAATCGCTGCTAATTACAATGTGAAGATCTGCCTTATATATAAGAGGCAATAATACGTCGCTGTGGGTCTACTATTATCTCGTTGGCTGTGGAAGACTCTGTTTTATATATATAAGAGGCAGTAATACGTCGCTGTGGGGTTCTACTATTACCTCGTTGGCTGTGGAAGACTGTTTTATATATAAGAGGCAGAAATACGTCGCTGTGGGGTTCTACTATTACCTCGTTGGCTGTGGAAGACCTGTTTTATATATAAGAGGCAGTAATAATGTCGCTGTGGGGGTTCTACTATTACCTCGTTGGCTGTGGAAGACTCGGCTTTATATATAAGAGGCAGAATTCGACAATCGTTTTGTCAATAATGAAAACCAATAATCGTTTTCAAAACCGATAATCGGATTTCCGATTATCGCTTAACATCCCTAGTCTTATCTTCAAAATAATTTTCAAGTCAATAGCAGATTGACTTTAATGACGCGCTTCATTGGTTTCCCAGTCACTTTTGGTGCACACTCTTCGTTAAAGTGTTAATTGACCAGCATATCTGGAGGTCGGAACTGGTCATCGCCAAGCTCAGTTTTTAAAGCTTTTGAATGAGGCTTCCACATGTATGTATGTATGTACGTACGTATCTGGGTATTTGAAATGCAGCTCTAAAGAACTTCGTGAGGATGCTAAACATGGAAACCTGACAAATCCGAAAAGGTGCAACAGATGATAACAAGGAGTTGAATTTAACTGTATGGCAGCCTGCAAGGCGCCTATCTGTCCTTCTGCTCATTTAACTGTTGCCCCTAGGGAGTGAAAGGCTGAGTCAACCTTTTGGGTCCAGCGGGTATTGAACCCTCATTATTCCTATCTCCTTGCCAGCGTGTTACCATTTCACCGCCTTAAATAAAACCAAAAAAACTATGATGTTTCCCATTTGCGTTTCAGCGTTCCAGTCCTTCATTCGAGCGTACACAACCTATCCATCGTCGCTGAAGCACGTCTTCCACGTAAAGAACCTGCACCTTGGTCATGTGGCAACAAGCTTTGCGCTGGTCGAAGCTCCGGGAAAGATCTCCGAGTTGGTTGGAAAATATGCCCGATGTATGGGGCCGAGGAAAGGTCGTGGTACCAAAGGTCAAGGTTCAAAGTTTGGTGGATCAAAGATGGGAGTGCATTCGAAAGCGCAATTCGCCAGTAGACCTATGCGGAGGTAAGTGGCGCATTGTAAATGTAGATTACAATTACAATTACGACGTTTGTTGATTTGTATATGTGGAATATTTCCTGATTATTATCTGGTCACGATTGGCGTGATTATAATCTAAAAGATCATGGGTGGTTGGGTGGCTCTTCAGCGTGTCAACGACCAACCAGCCGCAGCGCCAGCTTTACATTGATTTAGTTTGTTTGTTCGCACCGCAACCATGCAGAACCGAGCTTTTTCTGTGGTAGGTCCAATGATCTGAATGGTCTTCCTCTGAGCTGCGCTTCACATCCTGGGACTCTGCCTGAAACTTTCCTTAATAAACTCAAAACTGTTCTTTTGGGCGCGTTGGAGTCGAGAGTGCCTCTGAGTAGTTTTGAAGGGCTGCTTATATAAATTCCCGAATGCACCGAATCATGATTAATGTGGTTGTCGCGATCAACGACATCATCATTATGATTGTATCTAATTACTTACGATCATGATATTAACAGAGAACGTGTTAATTGGTTTGTTACTGCTCCGCATAAGGAATAATTACTATTTTGTTTCAGATCGCCCATTTTTAGTTCGATGTCTGAGTTCGACAGCCGGACTTGACACAAAAGTCAATCGAAGCCAAGAAAAAGTCAAAAAGAAGCAATAGGGACATAGAAATGAAAAGAAGTCAATGCCGACTAAAACTGACCGTGGTACTGGTGACTGTAATTGATGACTTTTTTCTACTGAACACCGACCAATGTTGCTATTGCCTAGAAAATTATTTTGAAGATAAGACCTGTAAAGATCAACAGTGTTCTTAGCGTTATGTTCAGTTTTGCTTTTGCTGCAAAATGACCCGGAATATTTATGCGTGCATGTGTTTATTATTCAAAATGACTCAAGTCATTTATGCATTTGGTTGCAGCACTATTGAAATGACCTGAGTCATTTATGCATGCATGTGTTTGTTAATCAAAATGACCTGAGTCATTTGTTGGGCTTAGTCCAAGCATGTAACTTGCAATACGCAATTACGCAACTGCGTAAAGATTTTAGCAGCTGTCAAAAAATGCAAACCATTTAGGTTACTTGTTGACATTCTAGATTACTGTTATTCGTTGAATTTCTATGACTGTGGTATTGTAAGGTCGGTAAAACATTTTCCTTCGCAGACAGTAACTCATGACTGACTCTGTTTTAAGGTTATCCCGTAGTTTACGTTGCTAAATTACTTTATTGTCTTCAGTGCCGTACTTGACAGGTAGGAAAGTGGTCTACCAATGTCCATGATAATTGTAATCAATCCAGCGTCCATTTAAGAGAATTGTTTTTCATCAATCGAAATTCTGCTTAAGCAAGAATTATTGTCATCAATCCAACTTCTATTTATGCTAGAATTGTTTTCGTGAATCCCACTTATATGTTTAAGCAAAAAACCTTAATTGATTTATGGAAACAATTATTTCCATCAATCCAGCTTCTATTTAAACAAAAAATTAGTTTCAACAGTACAACTTCCATTTACGCAAACAATTATTTTCATCAATCCAGCTTCCATTTAAATTTGACAAAATATATAATAATTACTACCGTAAACTACGGTTTAGCCCAATTTTAAATCATCGTAGGCTATGGTCGTCTAGTCCAGTGCTTCCCAAACTTTTCAGTATGACGGACCGGGAAAAATTCACTTTCAGTCTCACGGACCGGCAGGAATCTTCCCACTGCAGGAGGACCGGTGCCCAATTTATTAACTATTTCTCTTTTTCGATCACGTATAATATATTCCTCAAAATACTATGTATTAAAATTGATTTATAGGCTATGCATGTTTAGCCAATTCTGTGACCCCTTTTGCCTTAAGCGCTAGCCTAGTAGGCCTAATTGTTTGTTGTGATTTTTAAAAATATAATAGCCATTTCTGGATTCCGAGACAATTTGACCAGTTTGTTGACTTGGCGGACCGGCAACTGAGGGCTCGCGACTGGCACCGGTCCGCGGACCACCACTTTGGGAAGCACTGTCTTATTCCACGCAATGCCCAGTACATAAGTCCGTTGATTCACAATGAGCTGATCCATGTGTGGTCAGCAAGTTTGAGACAGTATTGTCGCAGAATGTGAGGCCAAGCTCTACACTTTATTGTCCGATGAGAGCGCAGATATCAATAGCACAGAGCAGGTATCCGTCTGCTTACGATATGTTGATGGCGGGAACAACCCCCGGTTCTCAGCATGTGGTAAAAGAACAATTTACAGCTTTCATCCTTAACTGGTGACGCCATACTGGTGAAACTATATTGCAACAATCATCAAGCAGCAGCTATCTGGAGGTCGGACTCAAAGAATGGAGCGAAGGGAGGAAGTGAGAGCGAACAGAGGGTAGGGAGGAAGAGAGCGAATGGTGGGTAGAGAGTGAAGAGAGAGCGAATGAAGGGTAGGGAGGAAGAAAGCGAAATGGAGAGTAGAGGAGGAAGAGAGAGCGAATAGAGCGTAGGGAGGAAGAGAGTTAATGCAGGGTAGGAAGTGAAGAGAGCGAATGGTAATAAGAGAGGAAGAGAGCGAAAAAGGGGAGGAAGACAGCAAAATGGGAGGGTAAGGAGTAAGAGAGCGAAATGGAGGAAAGAGAGTGAAGAGAGCGAATGAAGGGTAGGAGGAAGAGAGCGAATGGAGTGTAAGGAGGAAGAAAACGAAATGGAGGAAAGGGAGGAAGAGAGCGAAACGGATGAAAGGGAGGAAGAGCGAAAATGGAGTGAAAGGAGAAGAGGGAATCGAGGAAAGGGAAGAAGAGAGCGAATGGTAGGAAAGGAGGAAGAGCGAAATGGAGGTGTGAGAGGAAGAGAGCGAAATGGAGGAAAGGGAGGAAGAGCGAAATGGAGGAAAGGGAGGAAGAGAGCGAAATGGAAAGAAAGGAGAAATGAAGGAAAGGGAGGAAGAGCGAAATGGAGGAAAGGGAGGAAGAGAGCGAAATGGAGGAAAGGGAGGAAGAGCGAAATGGAGGAAAGGGAGGAAGAGAGTTAAATGGAGGAAAGGGAGGAAGAGCGAAATGGAGGAAAGGGAGGAAGAGAGCGAAATGGAGGAAAGGGAGGAAGAGCGAAATGGAGGAAAGGGAGGAAGAGAGCGAAATGGAGGAAAGGGAGGAAGAGAGCGAAATGGAGGAAAGGGAGGAAGAGAGTGAAATGGAAAAAGGAGGAAGAGCGAAATGGAGGAAAGGAGGAAGAGCGAAATGGAGGAAAGGGAGGAAGAGAGCGAAATGGAGGAAAGGGAGGAAGAGCGAATGGAGGAAAGGGAGGAATGGAGGGAAAGGAGGAAGAGCGAATTGGAAAGGAAGGAAGAGCGAAATGGAGGAAAGGGAGGAAGAGAGCGAAATGGAGTGAAAGGGAGGAAGAGCGAATTGGAGGAAAGGGAGGAAGAGCGAAATGGAGGTAAGGGAGGAAGAGCGATATGGAGGAAAGGGAGGAAGAGCGAAATGGAGGAAAGGGAGGAAGAGCGAAATGGAGGAAAGGGAGGAAGAGCGAAATGGAGGAAAGGGAGGAAGAGAGCGAAATGGAGGAAAGGAGGAAGAGCGAAATGGAGGAAAGGGAGGAAGAGAGCGAAATGGAGTGAAAGGAGGAAGAGAGCGAAATGGAGGAAAGGGAGGAAGAGAGCGAAATGGAGGAAAGAGAGGAAGAGAGCGAAATGGAGAAAGGGAGGAAGAGAGCGAAATGGAGGGAAAGGGAGGAAGAGAGCGAAATGGAGGAAAGGGAGGAAGAGAGCGAAATAGAGGAAAGGAAGGAAGAGCGAAATGGAGGAAAGGGAGGAAGAGAGCGAAATGGAGGAAAGGGAGGAAGAGCGAAATGGAGGAAAGGGAGGAAGAGCCGAAATGGAGGAAAGGGAGGAAGAGCGAAATGGAGGAAAGGGAGGAAGAGCGAAATGGAGGAAAGGGAGGAAGAGCGAAATGGAGGAAAGGGAGGAAGAGAGCGAAATGGAGTGAAAGGGAGGAAGAGAGCGAAATGGAGGAAAGGGAGGAAGAGAGCGAAATGGAGGAAAGGGAGGAAGAGAGCGAAATGGAGGAAAGGGAGGAAGAGAGCGAAATGGAGTGGAAAGAGAGCGAAATGGAGAAAAGGGAGGAAGAGCGAAAATGGAGAAAAGGGAGGAAGAGAGCGAAAATGGAGGAAAGGGAGGAAGAGCGAAATGGAGGAAAGGGAGGAAGAGAGAGCGAAATGGAGGAAAGGGAGGAAGAGACCGAAATGGAGGAAAGGGAGGAAGAGAGCGAAACGGAGGAAAGGGAGGAAGAGAGTCGAAATGGAGGAAAGGGGGAGGAAGAGCGAAATGGAGGAAAGGGAGGAAGAGAGCAAATGGAGGAAAGGAGGAAGAGCGAAATGGAGGAAAGGGAGGAAGAGCGGAAATGGAGGAAAGGGAGGAAGAGAGCGAAATGGAGGAAAGGGAGGAAGAGATGAAAAGGAGGAAGAGGGAGGAAGAGAACGAAATGGAGGAAAGGGAGGAAGAGAGCGAAATGGAGGAAAGGGAGGAAGAGCGAAATGGAGGAAAGGGAGGAAGAGAGCGAAATGGAGTGAAAGGGAGGAAGAGCGAAATGGAGGAAAGGGAGGAAGAGAGCGAAATGGAGGAAAGGGAGGAAGAGCGAAATGGAGGAAAGGGAGGAAGAGAGAAAGGGAGGAAGAGAGCGAAATGGAGGAAAGGGAGGAAGAGAGCGAAATGGAGGAAAGGGAAATGGAAGAGAGCGAAATGGAGGAAAGGGAGGAAGAGAGCGAAATGGAGGAAAAGGGAGGAAGAGCGAAATGGAGGAAAGGGAGGAAGAGAGAAATGGAGTGAAAGGGAGGAAGAGCGAAATGGAGGAAAGGGAGGAAGAGCGAAATGGAGGAAAGGGAGGAAGAGCGAAATGGAGGAAAGGGAGGAAGAGAGCGAAATGGAGGAAAGGGAGGAAGAGAGCGAAATGGAGGAAAGGGAGGAAGAGCGAAATGGAGGAAAGGGAGGAAGAGAGCGAAATGGAGGAAAGGGAGGAAGAGCGAAATGGAGGAAAGGGAGGAAGAGCGAAAGGGAGGAAAGGGAGGAAGAGCGAAATGGAGGAAAGGGAGGAAGAGAAGAGCGAAATGGAGGAAAGGGAGGAAGAGAGAAAATGGAGGAAAGGGAGGAAGAGAGCGAAATGGAGGAAAGGGAGGAAGAGCGAAATGGAGGAAAAGGGAGGAAGAGAGCGAAATGGAGGAAAGGGAGGAAGAGAGCGAAATGAAGGAAAGGGAGGAAGAGAGAGCGAAATGGATGAAAGGGAGGAAGAGAGCGAAATGGAGGAAAGGGAAGAAGAGAGCGAAATGGAGGAAAGGGAGGAAGAGAGCGAAATGGAGGAAAGGGAGGAAATGGAGAAATGGAGGAAATAGGAAATTGGAGGAAAGGGAGGAAGAGAGCGAAATGGAGGAAAGGGAGGAAGAGAGCGAAATGGAGGAAAGGAGGAAGAGAGCGAAATGGAGGAAAGGGAGGAAGAGAGCGAAGCGGAGGAAAGGGAGGAAGAGAGCGAAATGGAGGAAAGGGAGGAAGAGAGAAATGGAGGAAAGGGAGGAAGAGAGCGAAATGGAGGAAAGGGAGGAAGAGAGCGAAATGGAGGAAAGGGAGGAAGAGAGCGAAATGGAGGAAAGGGAGGAAGAGAGCGAAATGGAGGAAAGGGAGGAAGAGAGCGAAATGAAGGAAAGGGAGGAAGAGAGCGAAAGGGAGAAAGAGGAGCGAAATGGAGGAAAGGGAGGAAGAGAGCGAAATGGAGGAAAGGGAGGAAGAGAGAGCGAAACGGAGGAAAGGGAGGAAGAGACCGAAACGGAGGAAAGGGAGGAAGAGAGCGAAATGAAGGAAAGGGAGGAAGAGAGCGGAAAGGTAGGAAGAGAGCGAAATGGAGGAAAGGGAGGAAGAGAGCGAAATAGAGGAAAGGGAGGAAGAGCGAAACGGAGGAAAGGGAGGAAGAGACCGAAATGGAGGAAAGGGAGGAAGAGCGAAATGGAGGAAAGGGAGGAAGAGCGAAGCGGAGGAAAGGGAGGAAGAGCGAAACGGAGGAAAGGGAGGAAGAGCGAAATGGAGGAAAGGGAGGAAGAGAGCGAAATGGAGGAAAGGGAGGAAGAGCGAAATGGAGGAAATGGAGGAAGAGAGCGAAATGGAGGAAAGGGAAGAAGAGAGCGAAATGAAGAAAAGGAAGGAAGAGAGCGAAAGGGAGGAAGAGAGCTTGAGAGCGAAATGGAGGAAAGGGAGGAAGAGAGCGAAATAGAGGAAAGGGAGGAAGAGCGAAACGGAGGAAAGGAAGGAAGAGACCGAGAGCGAAACGGAGGAAATGGAGGAAGAGCGAAATGGAGGAAAGGGAGGAAGAGAGCGAAATGGAGGAAAGGGAGGAAGAGCGAAACGGAGGAAAGGGAGGAAGAGACCGAAACGGAGGAAAGGGAGGAAGAGCGAAATGGAGGAAAGGGAGTGAAGAGCGAAATGGAGGAAAGGGAGGAAGAGCGCAATGGAGGAAAGGGAGGAAGAGCGAAATGGAGGAAAGGGAGGAAGAGCGAAATGGAGGAAAGGGGGGAAGAGCGAAATGGAGGAAAGGGAGAAAGAGCGAAATGGAGGAAAGGGAGGAAGAGCGAAATGGAGGAAAGGGAGGAAGAGCGAAATGGATGAAGAACGAAATGGAGGAAAGGGAGGAAGAGCGAAGCGGAGGAAAGGGAGGAAGAGCGAAAGGGAGGAAAGAAAGGAAGAGAGCGAAATGGAGGAAAGGGAGGAAGAGAGCGAAATGGAGGAAAGGGAGGAAGAGAGCGAAATGGAGGAAAGGGAGGAAGAGCGAAATGGAGGAAAGGGAGGAAGAGAGCGTAAAGGAGGAAGAGCGAAATGGAGGAAAGAGAGGAAGAGAGCGAAAGGGAGGAAGAGCGAAATGGAGGAAAGGGAGGAAGAGCGAAATGGAGGAAAGGGAGGAAGAGCGAAATGGAGGAAAGGGAGGAAGAGAGCGAAATGGAGGAAAGGGAGGAAGAGCGAAAAGGGAGGAAAGGGAGGAAGAGCGAAATGGAGGAAAGGGAGGAAGAGCGAAATTGAGGAAAGGGAGGAAGAGCGAAATGGAGGAAAGGGAGGAAGAGAGCGAAATGGAGGAAAGGGAGGAAGAGCGAAAGGGAGGAAAGGGAGGAAGAGCGAAAGGGAGGAAAGGGAGGGAGAGAGCGAAAGGGAGGAAAGGGAGGAAGAGCGAAATGGAGGAAAGGGAGGAAGAGCGAAAGGGAGGAAAGGGAGGAAGAGCGAAATGGAGGAAAGGGAGGAAGAGCGAAATGGAGGAAAGGGAGGAAGAGCGAAATGGAGGAAAGGGAGGAAGAGCGAAAGGAGGAAAGGGAGGAAGAGCGAAATGGAGGAAAGGGAGGAAGAGCGAAATGGAGGAAAGGGAGGAAGAGCGAAAGGGAGGAAAGGGAGGAAGAGCGAAATGGAGGAAAGGGAGGAAGAGCGAAATGGAGGAAAGGGAGGAAGAGCGAAATGGAGGAAAGGGAGGAAGAGAGCGAAATGGAGGAAAGGGAGGAAGAGAGCGAAATGGAGGAAAGGGAGGAAGAGCGAAAGAGAGGAAAGGGAGGAAGAGCGAAAGGGAGGAAAGGGAGGAAGAGCGAAATGGAGGAAAGGGAGGAAGAGCGAAATGGAGGAAAGGGAGGAAGAGCGAAATGGAGGAAAGGGAGGAAGAGCGAAATGGAGGAAAGGGAGGAAGAGCGAAAGGGAGGAAAGGGAGGAAGAGCGAAATGGAGGAAAGAGAGGAAGAGCGAATGGGAGGAAAGGGAGGAAGAGCGAAAGGGAGGAAAGGGAGGAAGAGCGAAATGGAGGAAAGGGAGGAAGAGAGCGAAATGGAGGAAAGGGAGGAAGAGCGAATTGGAGGAAAGGGAGGAAGAGCGAAAGGGAGGTAAGGGAGGAAGAGCGATATGGAGGAAAGGGAGGAAGAGCGAAATGGAGGAAAGGGAGGAAGAGCGAAATGGAGGAAAGGGAGGAAGAGCGAAATGGAGGAAAGGGGAGGAAGAGAGCGAAATGGAGGAAAGGGAGGAAGAGAGCGAAATGGAGGAAAGGGAGAAGAGAGCGATTGGAGTATATGCATGTGTAGGCCTAATTGTCAACTACCTGTATGTGAAATACCTTGTAAGTGACCTATCGCAGATTTGGCTGTAGGCCCCCTAATTTCTGCTATTTTATTTTTTGATATGTTTGTACATAATATTGAAATTGTCAAAAGCCTATCGCCATGTATCTGCATTGGATCATCATCATCACCATCGGTTCATGACGCCAGCGATTTGGCGGCGATGGGTACGAATAAATTATCTACATGTCCTCTGTCATTTATCAAATCCATTTGCCCCCTTAGTGTTAGTCGAAGTTATGTTATGTCTTCATTTATATTGTTTAAGTCTTATCCAGTGTTGTCTTGGTCTGCCTTTTGTTTCTTTTTCTTTCGAATCTTGCATGTAGTCCATTGTGGTGTAACTGGCATTCTTTCTACCTGTCCAAACCATCGGAATCTTTGTTGAACGACTTTGTCTAGCAGAGTTGTTTCGATGCCTAATGCTTGTCTAATGCCATCGTTTCTTATTTTCTGAGTCTTGTAAAATCCCTGCGGTCTTCCGTAGCCAACTTATTTCTGCTTAAGAATTCTTTCTCATCTAGTTTTCGCATTCTCCAGCATTCCGTTCCGTATAGGAAAATCGATTGTAGCATTGTCTGGTATTTGTTATCTTGGTTTTCTTTATTAATTCTCTGCTTCTCCATAATTGTATTTTTTATCATTAAAAAAGCTTGCGAAGCACGTTCAATTCTTCTTTTTGTGTCTTTATCGTTGCTGCCATCTGTGTTTTTTTAGCCCTCCAGCCCTCCTAGGTAGACGAATAATTGTTCTACTTGCTCAATAACTTCTTCGATGTTGAAACTTATTGGTGTCTCTTTGGTGTTTTCAATCGCGTTGTTTTGGTTTTTCTGCGTTGATCATTAGGCCGAATTTTCTACTGGTTTCGTCAATCTATGCTTAATATGCGAGCAGGTGACCAGTCCTCTCTCGCCGTTTCATCTTCCCACCGACATTATACGGTCAGTGCACTCATTATGGCCCTATAGTTGAGCTGGTAATGGGCGCAGGTGGGGCAGAATTCTTATTCTTACAAATATCTGCCCAGGCGAGATTTGAACCCCGACCTCTCGATTGACAGTCCAGCACGCAAACCACTACACTATCGCGACATTGTAAGGCATCCTATAGAGGGAGCTCGCAAGTGGCGGCGCTATAAAAATTATTACATTATATTACAACGTAGCCTAAGGGGAGGGTAATTATACGTGGGAAGAGCAATAATGTCACTCCTGTCCGATAAACGAGATAAGTTTAGAGCAATAAACTTTGCAATTATTTCGGAATAAGAATGTATTTATAGCCAATAACCGAGATAATTTAACACCAATATTAATACGTGTAACCATTCCTTTTGTACAGATAGCTTCGTGTAACAGGCATTGTGGAAGAAATGCCGCATGACTAATTACCTGTCTCGACAAGTGATTAATGTTCTTAATAACTTTTATCTCTTTTAATAACGCGTGCGAATGCGGTAGGCCTACAGCGGCCCGGCTCAGAGCAGGCCTACCGGAAGGCTAGGGGGCGCCACAGCTGCGGTGACAGGTCTACAAGGCGATGACCAGTATTTTAAAAGAGCCTATCGTTCTAGAGTTCCCGCAGTGCTATTCCGTGGAGCTCAGTTGGTATTGCTAAGTGAAGTTTTTTAAAGTTAAGGAGTAAGTAAATGCGCGGAATTTTTTTCATCATCGTCATAAATATCGTTATCATCAAGAATGTCGTCGTCGTCATCATCATCATTGTCGCGGTAATCACCATCGTCGTCGCTATTATCACCATCACCATCATGACAGCATCAACTGCATTATAATAACATCTTCTGAATCCCCATCATCATCACCACCACCACCATCGTCATTAGAAGTAGCATTGTCATCGTTAGCAATATTATCAGTATCATTAACAACATCAAGATCATCATCATCGTCATTGCTGAATAATATTGCTGCCGTTCTGTTGGCGCCTCAGCCCAGGTATCCTTCAACCTCTAGGCCCTCGCATCATATAAGGAGTGGTCGACGTTGCTAGATTTGTATTAGGCTCATACTAGGCCTTAACCCTTGAACGGTAACCTTTTTTTACACCGGTCCTCGGTAACCTGGGGGTGTTTTCTACCCCCGGGGTAACTACTGTTGTTTGTGAAGTAGGAACGAATTTGTCTAATTACAACGATACAGTACATCATAGTTTGATAATATTCTTTGTATTTAACACGGATATTCTATGCAGATGACTGACGTCATTACTATAATGACGTCATTGCGTCGTTATAATATAACCAACAGCTCGTGCAATGTTGTCTGTTGGGGTGCATCCCGTGTTACTCAAACCGGAGTCGCAGAAGTCGAGAAAGCGTGGTCGATGTCATGCGTGCCCCAGAAAAAAGATATAAAAGTTGAAAACCAATGCACTGAATGTGAACAATTTGTTTGTCAGCAGCATGCTGAAAAGAAGCTAATATGTAAGAGATGTAGGCTTACAATTGAAGACGTCTTAGAAGACAGTCAGTAGAAGATGAAAGGCATGCTGTTACATTTATGGTTGCTGACATGTAGTGTACATAAAAGATAACATTACCTGAGCTTTTATTTCGTATGTTATAGGTTTATAGATAGCATTATGTTATTTGTTTGGATGTGGACTAACGAATTTCAGATTCTCCTTTGCTTGAAATAGTATTATGCAATTATTTTTTCTTCATAACATCTCGTTTTTCGCCGCCATATTGAAAATATGTTAAATATGGTGACAGTATGCACAATGTTTTTTACATAATTTGAAGCATGGTCAATGTCAGGAAAAGTCACCAAAGCGATTGTAAAAATTTCTAGTACTTCCTTTAATAGCAGCAGTTATAACAGTCTGGGGGTAGAAATTACCCCAGGTTACCGTTCAAGGGTTAATGACTGATTATACCTATTTGTACCGAGATTTTTGCTCCACCTGCGCCCCCTATCCAACTCAGCTATCATGAGCACATTAGCCGCACACAGTCGCCTTGACGCCTTCATATGCCAAAGCTAAGAAAATGAAGTCACTAACACTACACTACATACGCATGGCTGCCCTATGGCTAGCTCTAAGGGACTGTTCTGCTTCTCTTCATCCTAGCTTGAACTACCGTACAAGCATCCACGTTATTTTCAGTGACTATCCCACGAGGCTGTTACCGATATCCACCGTAACACCATGCTGGTCCCTCGGCTTGACCTGTCCCGGATTCTGACCTGACACTGAAACGGACATTGCAGACTGGCTATTGTGGACTTGATTTAATATAACGCCGGTGAATAAGCTGGTCTCTCCAACTCGGCTGTTGTGTGAAGCTGCGAAATTTCGAAGATTTACATTACATTGACATCATCTAAAACTTTAAAAGCCGTAAATTGTTTATTTTTCATTCCCGCAAGAATACACACAATACATATTTATTTATTTTGCAGCACAAGTACAGGTTGGAATTTTTCGTTAAAATCTGTGGAAGCCAGCTAGGCTAGCCAGTGCCTCCACTTGAATCGAACAAAGTCTGGGTATTAGACTATCTGCTTGGTATCTTGGTATCCCAGCACGGGTGAACTTCTTTTTGACTTAGCATCAGAGAAAAGTTGGTTTCCTGCTTGAGTTTTTGTGCGAAAATATCTGGGAGCTGCACTCGATTACGTTACATTGTGGCAATTGTGACCACAGCTGAACCACATCAGGAATCTCGAAACAGAGGACGTCGTACCTGCTCAATCCTCCGGAAGCCAATTCCGCGCATGCGCATGGATCTGACGCGGGGAAGCCTGGACATGACGTCTTACCCTGGCGCTGAAACGAGGCGTTCGTTTCTGATTAGCGACATCTTGGGAGAGCAAGCGAAGGTCACTTGTTCCACCACCCGGATGACCCCCACCGCCACTGCCACTTACACCGCAAACTGTAACCCAACGCCTTTTGTCCTCGACTTTGGGGACACCAGTCTGTCTGAGGCCACACACCGTCCCTCTCATCCTCCTCCTCAGACTCGAGAGGACTCAGAGGATTCAGTCGTCACCCTCAAGAGGATGAAACGATCCTCAGAAGACGCAGAAAGAACGCGGAACAAGACGCCCGACTACGACGAAGCGATGGACAGAGGTCAGTGTTCGCTGTATTCATACGCACAAGCATCTAAGAATTAGGGGTGGGCAACGAATAAAAATTTTTAATCGAAATTAATCGCACGATTACAATTTTTAATAACGCGATTAATTTTCAACGCATATCACAATAGATAACAAGTAGGCCTACAACTACTCTACCGACTCTGAGTAGTTACGTGAATATGCGCTATATAAATGCTTGCAGTCAATAAACAAAAAGCAAACATGTTTTTACTAAGCTTAGGCCTACTTGTGTTTACTTTTTTAGTTTTTACGTAAAAGTTTAAACTGAGCGGTTTTATCAAGAATTTGTTTAGCGTATTTCAAGAAATAATTTGGCGCAGTGACAATCGCGTTAACTGCGTTAAAACATTTAATCGCGTTAATTAATTAACGCATTAATCGCGTTAATAACGCGTTAAATGCCCAGCCCTAATAAGAATACAGTTCTTAGCAGCAGCATCTCGTGCAGTTAGTGCGATTGGTGTAGTCTACCGATTGGGGTTCGATCCTACTGGACTAGCTCTGTGCAACGACCCTCGGGCAAGCTTCACGCCTGTCTCTGTCGTCAGGAATTTCGTGCTAATCCTGAAGTTTAGGCGCTTTGATTATGTTGCATTTAAGAAAAACTTACTTTTCATCAATTCAACTTCTATTTAAGAAAAGAATTCTTTTAATCAATTCAACTTCTATCTAAGCAAAGAATTTTTTTCATCAATCCTTCTATTGAAGCAAAGACCTAGTTTTATCAGCCCAGCTTCCATTTAGGCAAACAATAATTATTTCCATCAGTCCAGTTTCAATTTAGGGAAACAATTATTTCCATCAGTCCAGCTTCAATTTAGAGAATTTTAGGCAAACAATTTGCAGAGTGGAAGTATTAAGGACAAGTCCTTCCATGAAAAATTGAAACTATTGCTGATTTCTTAGAAATTGTACCCAATTCCTTGATTTCATTGTCATATTCGTAACGTAGCGTAGCACAGCGTAAAGTAACACAATGTGCCTAACGTTCCGTAACGTAACGTAACGTCGCGGAACAACCAGAGCCGTTTTAAGGAGTTTGGGGGCCCTAGGCACAAACAAACCTTAACCTTAACATAAACCGATTATCTGCCTCAATCTCTCAGTCTCAGATAGAGAGTATTGCATTATTGCATTGAATGTACATAATAGGCCCCTATGTGTCATTTTGTTAAATTTATTAATATAGTACTAAACTGCTAACACAGCAATCTTATACAAGTGTAAAATAAAAGTTTAGTTTAACATACCCGTTAGGGGCCGTCCATAAAGTACGTCACGCCCAGGGGAGGGGGGGTTTAAGAAAGTGTGACAGTTTGTGACAGGGGAGGGGGGTCAGGCCATGTGTGACGTCACACATTTATTTTTATATATTTTATTTATAATTTATTTTTTATTTTTTTAGTAGAATTTCATAGCTTTAAAAATAATTTTCAAAAATTTTCTGAAACATTTTAATTAGTTTTATGTCAAAATAGCATGAAATGCATATCTCCTGAATGTGTTTTTCACGATTCCTCTCGCTAGGAGCGCTAGTAATAATGCTGTTGCGAAGCCTTGTTTATGTATTAGCCTTGCTTTCGGAAGTATTATTATTTCTATGTTGAAAGTGTGACGTACTTTAGGGGGGTCCGAGTTTTGTGACAGTTTGTGACAGGGAAGAGGGGGGTAAAATGGTCAAAAATAGCGTGACGTACTTTATGGACGGCCCCTTACGTTAAAGTTCTTATTGTTAAGTTGTTATAAATATTTAAAGTGAGCTTGTAATGAGTAAATGTTTGCTATAGATTGTCAGGACAATTTCTTATAAAAATCGCTTTGGTTTTTTGCTCTGGACAAAGTCTCTTATAATATCATTGATATTCAAAGACTCCAACACATCTTATTCGGTAATCTTGGCTTTTAGCGCTGGAAATTAATTTGCAAGTGTGAACAAATTCCATATCGGTTCGTCTTCAGCAACGAATTATTTTTATCAATCCAACTTCTATTTAAGCAAGAATTCTTATTCGTCAATCCAGCATCCATTTATGCTAGCATTATTTTCATCAATCCAACGTCTAGTTTCACAAGAAATTATTTTCATCAATCCAACTTCTATTTAAGCAATAATTATTTTAAACAATCCAGCCTCTATTTTTGCAAGAATTCTCTTCATCAATCCAGCTGGCAGCTTCCACTTAAGCAAGAATTATTTTCATCAATCCAATTTCCATTTTAAATTGAGAAATGCAGAAAAATACAGAAATGAATTTGTTTTTGTGTCGCCGCGGGGCCCCTCTGTTGCGCGGGGCCCTAGGCACGTGCCTCGCGTGCCTAGGCCTTAAAACGGCACTGGGAACAACGCAACTTAATGTTACCTATCGCAACGCATCGTAATGTAACATGGAGTAACGTATCGTAACGTAATGCATCGTAACGCACCGTGATGTTACGTAACGTTATACGTAACGCGATGTAACGATAGATCAAAGAACCAGAGTTGAGGCTGGCTAAGGGTGGCTTAACAAGCTGAAAGAGATAAGACTTATCAAGGCCGTAGCCAGGATTTTGTTTCGGGGGTGTTTACTCGTTCTTAAACAAGCAGACAAGCAACCAAGTCAACCGTCTATAAAGGGTTTCGAGGAGCGCTGTGAGCTCTCAAAGCACTGTAGAGCTGCATCATCTAAGTTCACATGAGTGCTCTTAGTTCTTACACCGTATATGTTAGTAAATGCAATATTTATATTATACACTTTTAAATTCGGGGTGTGTTTAAACACCCAAAACACCCCCCTAAATACGGCCTTGAGACTTATCCACCATAGGCTGTCTGTCTTTATTGGCGGACTAAGCAACTCAATATTGACCAGATTTAGGTTTGGTTTTGGTGCGTCATCGGTTGATACCTAGTACATTAGACACCGGCGCCATAGAAGCTGCTGATTACAATTACCATTGTTCTGTTATCTGGCAGCAGAGACAATGGAAAGCTCGTCCAACCTGAAAGGCGTCAAATTGCCTCGAAAGACTCGAACGATCTTCACGGAACACCAGCTGTCCAGTCTGGAGCTGAGCTTCGAACACCGGAAGTACCTCGGCATCAAGGACCGTCTGGACCTCGCCTCAACGCTCCGGTTGACCGACGCTCAGGTCAAGACTTGGTACCAGAATCGAAGGTTCGTTCGACGTAATATCGCAATCGTAATCGTAAACTCCAGTTAAGCTAAACGCAGGGCACCAGTTTATCCACGAGCGATGCTTCGTGTCGCATGGGTTGTCAATGGATGGTCAAGGGAAGTTCCCAGTCCGGTTGCCATGTGCATTATGATAGTGGAACTAGAGAAGTCATTAGATTTGGTTTCGGTGGGCCATCGGTTGATGCCTTGTGCATTAGACACCAGCGATAATAGGCTACTATATCGTATTGTATTGTATATATTCGTTTATTCCAGAATGGCATTGGCATTTGGCAAAACACAAGACGTTACAAGATACATCTATTTGAATGGAAAGATCTCTCCGGGTCGAATAAGCTATTGTTATAGAAGTTACTAATTACAATTACACTTACAATGCCAGGTGTTTTGGCCTTTCTCTAAGGACCTGTGTAATAGTGACCTCACTGACCTATTATGTACTACAATATTATTGTAGACGACTATTCAGAATATCGTCGCCTCATGGCGTATTTAATTGTAATCGAGGCAATGAATGCTCAGATCAAGAAGCGTTTATTTCAAAGACCGTAACTCACAATTTTAGTATTCATAATTATTCTCATAGCCTTCGTATTTTGAAACCATAAAAGTTAAACAGGTACGTGGTGTCATTCGATTTGAATTGCGGGCTACAGCGTGCAACTCGGTTTCAATTTAGAAACTGATTAGATCTCCTGCGATTTTCTCATTTTGCGCTAAACGGATCGCTTACAATATAGGCTGCTGATAAAATAGAATTGTAGCGCCTACCGGATGTTTCTTTTAAGACGCTATATAAATAGCCATATAAGTAGGCTACATACATTTAAGCATTTATAGGCCTACATACATAGATAGAAACATATATATACCTACATTAGCCTACATGCTTAAGAAGAAGATGAGGAAAACCATTCCCTTATGCTGGCCCTGAGGCAGCCATGTGTATGAATTGTTAACGACTTCATTTTCTTAGCCTCGGCATATGAGAACGGGCGGCCCGTTCTCTCCCTCACCGTCTCATCTTCCCATCGACAGTATACGATCAGTGTAGCTGAGTTGGCTAGCAGGCACACGTGGAACAGAAATCTTGAACCAAATTTCTGCCCTGGCTGGGATTTGAGCCCCCGACATACCTCCAGTTCAGCACGCTAACCACTACACTATCGAGCACATCATAACCCATTTAAATTTATACACTAGTAAAAAAATTAAGTCATAAATTGCAGTTTATTGGTAAGTTACCGTGGAAGCTGTTGTAATGTTCCACAATTTCTAAATAAAGTTGCAAGCATCCATCGATTGCTACTTTGTACTTGGCAAAAAGGCGCTACATAAGTTTCAGGTGTAGATTAGATTAGATTAGATTAGATTAGATTAGATTTGTTTCATTTAAAGCTTTATGTTGTTCAACTCTCAGGACAAAATGGAAACGCGAGTCAGCGGGTGCCTACAAAATGGCGCCGAGTCACGAGAACATGGCGTTTCTCTACCGTCTGCTCCAAGGTCACCAGAACAGTGCGTCACTGACAGGGCCGAAGGTCATTTTCAGTCACGAGATCTGTGCGCCAGAGGCTCATTTCAACTTCCCGCCTACGTCATCGTGTGTGTATCAGAGTGGTGACGAAGTGGTCCACCCGATTCCACCTCTCCTACCACCACTTCTGCTCCTAAGAGATCTAAACATTCCGAATTCTTAGATCTCTAGCCTCACGTATTCTTAGAAAGGGACCAACTGGCGCCTCTATGCGTTGAGTATGCAACTGGAATGTTTAATTATTTTGTATTTTCTGCGAGGTATTTGGTTCTATGATTTTGTTTTTGGGAAATATGTCACAAGGTTTGGACACACTGTCACGAAACGTTGTAGCGACTAATTTAGGTATGCAGGCAGCAGTGGCGTGTAACCCTCACCTGAAATGGGAGAACAACCCCCTACCAGATTGTATGAATTTTCGCATTGCAGACCGTTATATTATTGGAAATCAACAACCCCTAGTTTATGTGCAAAACTTCTGGCAACCATGGGAGATCGTTCTCTCCCCCATTGGTAGACGCCACTGGCACGCGGTGCAGGAAATTGCCTGCAGTGAAGCGCCAGAATTTAGGGGTGTCATTTACACAAAAATTGTATTATGTTTTCATGTTTTTCAATCATTTTGTGAGGCTTAATTAAAAACTTTAAAACTGATTTGTATTAAGAGCCAAAACGTAGGCTTATTCTTTGCCTGCACGGGAGCTTAGGAATCTCTGGACTAAACCCAAGGACTCTATATTAAAGGACTGGTTACTCGCGATAATATCGTGTACTTCCGGTTTAAGGCAACGAGCCTGGCGCCACCTGGCGATGCGGGTGTAAGGAGCGTGTTTGGACGTAAAAATGCATGGTGAACCCGATGTGTTGTTCAGCGATTAATTGCACAAATTTGAGGAAAACAAATCAGAATTATTTTTATTTCAGTTTCTAAGGAACGAAGAAAGGTAAATAATAATAAATGTAAAGATATTTTTAATGACTTTCAGTTAAATAATCTAAACTACGGAGATAGGCGTTTAGCATGGTAAACACGAGGTTCTACGCCTTTGTCGCTAGGTGGCCAGGCTCCATGAGCCGCCATTTTCTCTCCAACGCGCTTATATAAGGAGATTCCAGTCCTGTGTATATTGGTCCTTGGACTAAACCTAAGCTGTTATTTACGGGTGATAACTAATACGCCGACGAATCAGACTTGTATACGAGACATAAAACTCGAGACCGAGACCGAGACCGAGACAGTGGGGTCCGAGACCGAGACCGAGACCGAGACAGTGGGGTCCGAGACCGAGACCGAGACGAGACACCAGGTCCGAGACAGTTCGAGACAGTTCAAAACGTGTGAAATGCACATTGGACCCAAGTCCCGAAACAATTTTTCTCAACTTTGAAGTCTAATACAAGGGTCAAGTCGCTGAAATCATCCGATCACCTGAATTGTATAAACTATGAAGAAATTAAATATTTCAGCCATTCTGAAATCTTCTAAATGATTCTAAAATTTAAACCAACAAAATTCCATATAGGCCTTAGGCCTATTAGCGATTTAGCGACATAAGTCACATCACTCACCTTGAGAAACTGGATGTTGTTCCAAGCGTTTCGCTTATGTAGGCTTTACACAAACGACGAACGGCATGCCATTTATTTTTGCTTTTCATTGATTTCAAACTGCGTGAATGCAAATTTCACGATTTCAGGTTCTTTATGAGACACTTTAAGGTATTTGGAAATTTTGAACTGAAAGTGCAAATTAAGACTGCTTTTTTCAATACTCTTAAATCTTAATACCAGAAACACCGCTTTTTAAACTTCCTGTCTGTTTGGCACTTCCGATTAACTAGTTATCCGTTCGGCACAAGACAATTTTATAACGCAATACTGTACGAAGTTCCGAACAAAATAAAGTTTGTACAAGAACTTTGGAGACCGCTTCTACAAGAACAAGACTTTCGCTTCGAGACAGTTTTCAAAAAGACAAGACTTTCGCTTCGAGACAGTTTCCAAAAAGTCAAGAAATGATCTCGAGACCGAGACCGAGACCGAGACAGTGGGGTCCGAGACCGAGACCGAGACCGAGACATCAAAAACCTGTCTCGAGACGTCTCGAGACCGAGACAGTGTCTCGAGACAATACAACTCTGCGACGAATAGGCCTGTGTTTCGAATATGTTCGATTAGTGTCCAACTGTGTCCGAATGCTTCCGAATATGCCCAAATTGGGTCTAATGTGTACGATTATGTCCTAATGTGTTTCCAATATCTCCGAATATTTTCGAAAATGTCCGAATGTGCCCAAATGGTTCCGAAAATATTATTTATTTCTATTATATCATAATTATTATGATATAATAGAAATAAATAATAATATTCTTCTTTGTTAATTCGAACTGACAAGGTAGCAGTAAGATTACCCGACAAAGTTGCAACTGGCTCGTTACAGACGACAAGTTTAATAGGAGTCGAATTTAACTGTATGGCAACCATGCCAGGCGCCCATCTGTCCTACTGCGCCATCTGGCGAATGGAAGGCTAAGGCTGAGTCAACCTTGAATCGATCCCGCTTCCTACTTGATGTTCTGCTCTTCACGCCAGTGATGTTACCATTTGTCTATCGGCCCTTCCATGATTTATGCAGTGTATAAAATTATGTCCTACATATATATGTATGTATGTATGCATGTATATGTATTTAAGTATGCATGTACGTGTGTATATATTATGCACGTATTAATGTATGTATTAATGTATGTACGTATGTAAGTAATTGGACAGGGAATAGTGCCTTTTTAAGTACCTCATCAAAGCGCTTTATGGGACTATAACATCATCCCTACTATAAAGGAGATGCTTCAGCTTAATTGCGTAATATCAGCCTACAAGGTAGCCTAGGCCTGATCAGTGGCGTAAATCATGGGGCAGGGGGACTGTCCCTCCCCAAAGTTTTGACCGAGGCCTGTCTGTCCCCCAAAAAACATGCAAAACCCGGCCCCCGAAAAAAGTCTGCCCCCACAAAGGTATGTACAGATTTTCGCCTCTCGGCCTGATGCTTTCAATTCTGAAGAGTCTGTGTTTGGTATACACAAAACCTTAATTAACGGTAGGCTACTAGTCATTGTAACGAACGAAAGAGACACATTTTGGAAAGCCACTCCCACAACAATTCCGAGTGAAGAGAAGCGATCGATGATCTCAGTTCATCTCACATTGTTTTGTTTTATTCTATCCGTAAATTTGTTTGTAATTGTGCGTTATTGATTTAGGCAAATAAAATTTGCGATGGATATGCTGCTGCTTAGGTTATGTGCTGACTCTTTAGGCCAAAATGACACTTATATAATTTACTGTAGTTGTGGTATTTAACGATTTTGTAAACTGCAACCATGAGTTGACTGACTTGACTCGTTGGGTGATTTCCTTGTTAACACGTGTCCTAATAGATTCGTTCTTGCACTGGAGCTGCACAAACACTGAACATTCAAGTCCAGGCTCAAGACATATTACTTTGGAAAAGCGTATCTCTGATTCAGTGTTGAATTTGTTAAAGCGCCCTTGTAACGGCATGTGCCGTGTTACGGCGCTGTAGAAATTGTCGTAGTCATTCATTCATTCATAGTAAATTTAATTAGTAATTTGAAAACAATTAAGTTAATGAACATAGTAAATTTAATTAGCAATTTCAATGAGCATAGTAAATTTAATTAGCAATGTGCGCGTAGGTTATTCTACGCACACCTTGAAGATATTCGACTGTGCCTTGATATCACCAACGATTGTTCAGTTGTAGCCTATTCGTTATTTTCTTATTTCTGTAGCGCCACTCTAAGGCTAAGCCCGGAGCACCTGCTCATTCACGAGAGCTGTGTCCTTTCATAGGGGTTGTCCAGAGATGTCCAGCGGAGATCCGTGTCCGGTTGCCGGAGACACCGGAAAAAGGAGGTAGAGGAGCTGGTATGGCGGTCATTTGATGGAATATATATATATATATATATATATATATATATATATATATATATAAGTATATGTTAACACGCAGTAATCATTGTATTGTCATCTTCGCTTTTAATGAATTTTTAATCACATTCCAGTTTTGTGAGCCCAGAAAGGCTTGCTTAAAGTTGACTTTTTCCTTATTGTCAGCATAGTGTTTGTTCGGCATGTGCAAATACGATATTCAGTTTGAAGAAATGCTACAAACCACACAACCCACTATATAAGTTTAGCTAAGCAAGGTTTTATCCAGTAGTAATTTATTGTAAGACTATCGAAGAAACACATAAAATAAATGTTTTGAAATTGCTAATTAAACTGATGCCGATAACGTCTGACAGCTCCACGTTCCAATATTTACGTCGCCTCATTTCCCGTCATGCATTTCGTTCAGTGTGTCAGCGTTCGACAAACGTCAAACATCCTCGGCAAATTTCCTGTTCATCGTGGAAAATTTACAACCTTCGGTGTCTCGTATAGCGTCATATAAATTAAACGTATTTCTATTATCTTGCGGAATTAAAATATTGAATTTTCTCGGGCTGAAATCAGTCCATTTTTTGTTGCGAGACAGTTATGACTAGCGCGTTCCCGAACAAAGGCCGAACGGGCGCCATTTTATCGGACGATAAAGAAGCGGAAGTTAAATATTGCTGCTGATAACCGATGTAGAAAAGACAGCCACACAATTTCAGCCGCCCTCATAAACTACTGCGTTAAATTCTTCCGACCAGAAATGTCTTGTTCTCGCTCGACACAAGAGAAGAAAGGAGTTTAAATTATTTTATGCAAAGTGCAATTACAAGCTAGAAATTGAAGTTGTTATCAGATAGTGAATTTAATTTTATGTCCAAATGACTTCAATGTTTGTAGAATTGCTGTCTGGTCGATTCTATTTCTTGACTTTAGCTGCGAAATCGATCATAATGTTGGAGCGCCACCTGGGGAACTTTCTTGAACTTATAAGTACTGAATTATTCCTAGTGAATCGCTAGTGTGATCCCAGTCAACGTTTCTGAAGAAATTGGGAATAAGTAGGCCTAAGATGTTTATACCGAGCAAGACGACGACTAGTTTTATGGTGCCTGAATGATCTGTGGCCCAAGACATCAGCTAGCGTGAACGAAGCTTAGCGAGACCTCGGCTTGAATATTAAGTATTACATCGATCTGAAACGAGAGTTTCGTTTTCCACAAAAGGCGCTGTATAAATTCTCATCTGTTTGTTCGAAACTGACTCAGCGATGAATACACTTAAGGTCAATGCCTTCGAGGACAGGTAAGGCCTAGGCCTTTGAAGACAGGTAAGGCCTAGGTCTTCTAGGACAGGTAAGGTCTAGGTCTTTGTTGACAGGTAAGGTCAAGGCCACCGAGGACAGGTAAGGGTCTAGGTCTTTGTGGACATGTAAGGCCTAGGCCTTTAAGGTGTAGGCCTTTGAAGACAGGTAAGGCCTAGGTCTTCTAGGACAGGTAAGGCCTAGGCCTCCGAAGACAGGTAAGGTCTAGATATTTGTGGACAGGTAAGATCTAGATCTTTGTGGACAGGTAAGGCCTAGGTCTTCGAAGATAGGTAAGCCCTAGGTCATCGAGGACAGGTAAGGTCTAGGTCTTTGTGGACATGTAAGGCCTAGGCCTTTAAGGTGTAGGCCTTTGAAGACAGGTAAGGCCTAGGTCTTCTAAGACAGGTAAGGTCTATGTCTTTGTGGACTGGTAAGGTCAAGGCCTTCGAGGACAGGTAAGGCCTAGGCCATCGAGGACTGGTAAGGCCTAGGCCATCGAGGACAGGCAAGGCCTTCGAGGACTGGTAAGGTCAAGGCCATCGAGGACAGGCAAGGCCTTCGAGGACAGGTAAGGTCAAGGCCATCGAGGACAGGTCAGATCAAGGCCATCGAGGACAGGTGAGGCCCCCGAGTAAGACGTAACTCATTGTAATGTTGACAGTTATTTTTTGGACAGCAATGTCATTTTATGCAATGTATTTCAACGAATTATCCGACATCAGTGTAAAATAAATCTTTAACAGTCAGCCAAATGTTGTCCAACTAGGGTGATAATTTGCGCTGCCCTTCGATAAACGACAATCTTAGCTTAACCCTCTTCTAGGTACCAATGGTTTCGAAGCCAACCGGGATTACACCAGGTAACCGTGGTGTTAGCACAACAAAGTTTATTCCAACCGACGAGAGGACCATGGTTACCCAGAGGAACTTGGTCACCCCACCCAATGGAAGACCCTATTCACTCCAAAGGACCATGGCTGCCCCGACCAAAGAGGACCGTGGTAGCCAGAAACAACATAAACTTAGAGCCCATGGTTACTGCAACTGACAGAATTTCATGGTTTCTCGACAGACAAAGGATCGTGGATGTCTTAGACAATACCATGGTTTCCTAAAGGACTAGAGGACCAACCAGCGTAAGACAATGGTCACAAAACAGGGATCAAGGGCTTGTCAGTAAAGTACAAGGCCATGTTTGTTGCAACTAAAGGAGGACCATAACTACCTAGAGGACCATGGTTATCCCATCTATAAGCAGGACTATGGTTAGACAGAGGACTATGGTCAACTCATATAAAGGAGGACTATGGTTAGCCAGAGGACCATGGTTACCTCGATTAAATAAGGACCATGGTTACCCAGAGGACCGTGATTACCCCTACTAATGGAGGACTATTGATAGCCAGAGCAGCATGGCTACCAGTCACGTTCCGATGTACATGGGAAGAACATGGTTGCCCACAGGACCGTGGTTAACGCAACCTAAAGAGGACCATAGACACCCAGATGACCGTGGTTACCAGGACAAAAAAGGACCTTTTTCCTCAAAAACGCTGGTTAATCCAACTGAAGGATGAATATTGGATACCCAGAGAACCATGGTTGCCACAACTAAAGGTGGACCATGGTTACCTAGAAAACCAAAGATGCCCAGATGACCGTGGTTGCCCCAATTAATAGAGAACCATGGCTGCCCCAACTAAAGGAGGACCATGGTTACCTAGAAAACCAAAGATGCCCAGATGACCGTGGTTGCCCCAATTAATAGGAGGACCATGGTTACCTAGAAAACCAAAGATGCCCAGATGACCGTGGTTGCCCCAATTAATAGAGAACCATGGCTGCCCCAACTAAAGGAGGACCATGGTTACCTAGAAAACCAAAGATGCCCAGATGACCGTGGTTGCCCCAATTAATAGAGAACCATGGCTGCCCCAACTAAAGGAGGACCATGGTTACCTAGAAAACCAAAGATGCCCATGCAGATGACCGCGGTTGCCCCAATTAATAGAGGACCATGGGTATCCAGAGGACGGAGACTGCCACGATCGACGTAGCCCGTCCTAACCAGTGACCACAACGGCTGTTTAGCTGATCTGGTCAACGCATTGACCGGCATAGGAAGACCTCTTGCCCCCCTGCCCCAGGCCTCTGTCCTCCTCCAGCTCACAGTAGGGATACCGGATGCAGCAGTCGCGCTCCGATGTACACGGACTGCCGTACCAGCAATCGACGCAGACCTTGGCCGATCGATCGCAGAGGTTGTACCAGAGGCAGCAGTCCTTGTCAGAGAGGCACGGCTCCCGGTAGCACATCCGGTCCGGCAGGCGCTTCCACAGAAAACGACTGAAACACAGAACGAGGTATCGTTTTACAAGCACGAAAAAGGAGGAGGAGGAGGAGGAGGAGGAGGAGGAGGAGGAGAAGGAGGAAAGGCGCAAATGCTGCTGGCGATTAAATAGATAAGAAGATTGTGATGAGGATGATGAAAGACGAAGAAACAGGAGAAGGAGACGGCGAGGAAGAGGAGAAGGAGGAGGAAGAAGAGGAAGAAGAAAAAGAATGGAAAGAAGAAGAGCAGGAACAAGAAGAACAGGAACAAGAAGAGCAGGAACAAAAAGAAGGAGAAGAGGAAGAAATAGAAGAAGAAGAAGTGGAAGAGGAGGAAGAAGAACAAGAAGAGGAAGAAAAAGAGGAGGAAGAAGAAGAAGATGGAGAGAGGAAGAAATGTGATGAAAAATGCTTATGAAGAAGGCGGTAAAGAAGAATAACAAGAACGAGAAAAACAAGAAAACAGTTAATCTAAGCTGAGTCTAAGAAGCAGTCACGGGTAGATCTATGAAGCGCAAGCAACTTCAGTTTCTTAGCCTCGGCGTGTCAGGACAGGTGGCCAGAAATTCCTTTTCGTCTTACTCTGATCTCTGATCATCCCAGTGGATGATCCCACATATGTACAATGTGCGGTCAGTGTACTCGTTAAGAGAGGAATTCGCTACGGTCTGTCTGTCTGTCTCGTTGTCTGTCTCTTTTCATCACTGTCCCTCTCTAAGTGCCTCTGACTGTCTGTCTATTAATGCTGCTCTAACAAAAGAGGTCTGCGCAAATCGTCGATCTGCCTACATTTTCTTTGGCGCCCAATTGAGTTTACCTCTGAAATAGAACATCTTCCTTCGTAAACCAGCGCTAAAGAAATGTCCCAATTTGCCAGAAACCCGCAGGTGAAAGGGACTGAAGCGAATTGGAAACCAAAGCAGAATAATTATGCAAAGAGCTAACTGTCGATGTCAGATTCCAAAGGGGCGTACATCGACCCGAGGTAAAAGAAATAAAGTCTGTATACAATACATAATCCGTTTAACGAATACAGCCGAAGTCAAGCCCAAAGCAACATCTTTCTATAACAGCGGAAATAGGCTAATTAGCCCATAATCTCCTGCAGGAAAGGAAATATAATATCTCCCGCGATAAAGAAGAATTTTTAAGTGTATAATCTGCTTATAAAATAAATGCGAAATAATCCTACTCCAATTAGTCGCTCTCGCACAAGGCGTCGTCAATGCGTATACTAAACTAATGATAATCATTTTAATTTGTGCATTTATTGCGCGTGGAAAAAAAACGAATTGTGATCGAGCGCCATACATAGAGATCCAGGACAAAAGTCCAACTTCTAGTTGCTGCATTTACTTTTGATTTAACGCCATTTTGTTCAGCTTAGCGAGAGCATGGTGTAAGAGTAGATGGCGAGAGGAAGATTCTTTTCTTATTATTTTGCGGATTCAAGTGAGTTATTCTTTTCTGTCATTAATTTACCATTACCTTTTAAGCATTTAATACTGTATTTGTAGTTTGTTTTAGGCACTGGCTACGGTCACCGTCCGGACGGTGCCGTAATTTCTTTCCTAAAAGGAACCGTTGATGCAAACAATCTATGGGCGATTGCACATATCTATGATCGTGAAATTTTTTCCATCAATAGCGCAGTAGTTAAATTCAGTTTTCGATTCAATAGAAGCTGGATTGACGAAACTAATTGTAACCCTCACCCTAACCGACCCTCACGACGCCTATCTTTGACACTAAATAGACCACACGAATACTAACCTTGATGAAAAACCCTCTTGTCCGCCATATAAAAGTTGGATTGATAAAACAATTTTTTTCCAATTAAATGGAAGTTGGATTGATGAAAATATTTCTGTAAATGGAAGCTGGATTGATGGTAGATATGTGCACATAGGTAGATAGATTACTTACCAACGTCAAGTACGGCATTGAAGACATTAGAATAATTTAGCAACGTAAACTACGACTTCCCATTTATTATTATAGTGCGTTTTTTTTATAGGCTATTTACAGACTCGTAGGCCTACTAGTAATTATAACCACTCCACTATAATAGCCCACGCATACTTATGAATGGGTAAAACCGTAGTTTCCGTTGCCTATAATTTTTCCTTAAACAGAAGTTGGATTGATCAAAAGTATTTTTTTCTTAAATAGAAGTTTGATTGATGAGAATAATTTTTGCTTAAGTGGAAGCCGGTTTGATGACAGCTATCATGGACATTGGTAGACTGCCTACTTACCAAAGTAAAGTCAACGTAAAGTACTGCACTGAAGAAATTAAAAATAATTTGGCAACGTAAACTACGGTTTTACCGAGGAATGCGTCACTGATGCAAACATTTTCGGATTCAGCTTTTTTATAAATGTAGGCCTACTATCGTTTTTGCCCTGTTTCTCTTCTTGGGGAGATGGAGCAGAATGAGGAGGAAGAGGAGAAGGAGGAGAAGAACTTAGTCGTGGGAAAGGAGAGCGAAGGCATTGCTTGATGCGCACTGACAAGCCGCAATACTGACCAATTTCGGGCAAGAGAAGTCATACAATTGGCATTACGGTCTGTGCGAGTTGGCCTATCTAGGATGTAATGACTCCCAGTGAGGTGGTGGAAGAAAAGGTTGGGGTGTTAGAGGTGGAGTTCAATATGGCAACTGAAGTCAAGGATATTAATTTTCATTTTCAGACCTCTATAGAAGTTTACAAAGGCCATTGCCAGTATTCTTATCGGGATATGGTACTTCATTGCAAAGTGCAATCAAAATTGTGTATCTACCTATTTAAACTCCTAGCAGATACTACCGTAATGTAGATACGCCAGAAAAGACTAGTTTCATTTTGTCTTATTCTATGTTGAAGACGTGGACATGCCAGCAAGATCTCATAATGAAGAAAACCAATTCAAATGTGAATTTTGTAACAGAACATTTTCACAAAGTTATAATCTCAAAATCCACTTAAGTACTCACACTGGAGAAAAACTGTACAAGTGCAATTTATGCCATGAAGCCTTTGCGTTAAGCGGTCGGCTGAAACGCCATGCAAGAACCCACACCGGAGAAAAACCATACAAGTGCAAATTCTGTTGCAGAGCATTTGCACTGAAGAATACTTTGAAACACCATGTAACAACCCACACTGTAGAAAAACGATATAAGTGCACTTTTTGTCACAAAGCAGTTGCAAGGAAGAGTGAACTGGATATCCACATAAGAATCCACACTGGAGAAAAACCATACAAGTGCAGTTTATGTGACAAAATATTTGCACAGAAGACTCATTTGGAAAGCCACAGACGAACCCACACTGGAGAAAAACCATACACATGTAATTTATGTCACAAAGTATTTGCATTAAACTGTCAGCTGAAACGCCATGCAAGAACCCACACTGGAGAAAAACCATACAAGTGCAATTTATGTCGCATAGCATTTGCACTGAAGAATACTTTGAAAAACCATGTAACAACCCACACTGGAGAAAAACGATACAAGTGCATTTTATGTCACAAAGCATTTGCAAGGAAGAGTCAACTGGATTCCCACATAAGAACCCACACTGGAGAAAAACCATACAAGTGCAATTTATGTGACAAAACATTTGCACAGAAGGGTAATTTGGAGAGTCACAGACGAACCCATTCAGGGAAAAAACCATACAAGTGCAAATTTTGTCTCAAGGTGTTCTTACATACCACTACTCTGAAACGCCATATAAGAACCCACACTGGAGAAAAACCATACAACTGCAATTTATGTCACAAAGCATTTGCAAGGAGAATATTGGTTTTTCAATACAGCAACGGAAAAAACCCAAGTGAAATGTGATTACAGAACCCACACTGGAGAAAAAGTATATGCCATACATATGCAATTAAATACCATATAAGATGTGATAAAGCAATTTGCATTTTGCAAGAGTTCCCACATAAAAACCCACACTGAGAAAAACCTTACAACAATTTATGTCACAAAGCACATCTGAATTACCACATAAGAACCCACACTGGAGACTGGTGTAGCTTCTGTCAGAAAACTTTACATCAACAGGAACTCTGAAATGCCATGTAAGAACCCACACTGGAGAAAAACCATACATATGCATTTTATGTGATAAATCCTTTGCATCGAACGGTCAACTGAAATGCCATGCAAGAACCCATACAGGAGAAAAACTGTACAAGTGTAGTTTATGTCAGAAAACATTTGCTTCAAAGGCTCGTGTGAATTACCATGCAAAAATCCACACTGGAGAAAAACCATACAAGTGCAATGTATGTCACAAAGCATTTACACGAAGAGCTTATCTCAAAATCCATCTGAAAACACACGTTGGGGGAGAGCCATACAAGTGTGGATTATGTGACAAAACTTTTACACATAGGGCTGATCTTGATTATCATTTGAAAACTCACTCTGGAGAAAAATTATGTGGGAGTGAATTATGTCACAGCATTGAGTCAAGCATGACACAGAGATGGCTTGGAAGTGGTGAGAGATTTAGCTCATGTTCAGACAGTCACACCTGTACTGATGAAAGAGTCCTGCTAACAACAGACATTATGCGAAACCTTACATCTAGGCAGAGTATGGAGTTAGGTGATGGTGAAAAGCAACATTTTGGAAGTAATTCAACATTTAATACTGATAAAGACCATTTCATTTTGAGACCTTATGGTTGTGGAATGTGCGATGAAATGTTTGAAATTGAAGAAGACTTTGTGCAGGATTGTAATTATCACCACTATGATGATCCACAAAAGAATACATTTTTTGAACAGTTTCATCATTTCATTTTCAAACCTTACGGTTGTGGAATGTGTGATCAAATGTTTGAAATTGAAACAGGATTTGTGCAACATTGTTATAATCATTACTGTGAGGATCCACAGAAAGATACATTTCTTGAACTATTTGAAAAGCACCTTTTCAGTTACTCTACTAGAAGAGAGAAAAAAAGATTAGTTAAAAGTTCATAGTTTCAATTTGTGAATGTTACAACAACTATGCCGTTGAAGTTACTACATGGTTACTACCATGTGGCATGAGATTCTTGCTCGACAGGGCCATCTATGTTGTGGTTATTGTGCTTCCTCGTTTATCTAAAGTTTTTCGTTTACTTAAAGTTTTTAGTTGAACATCTAAAGTTTTTAATTTATCTAAAGTTGTTTCAGATTTGAGGTTTGTTCTTGCGTCTGCCATAGATTTGACTTGATTTTAATTTGTCCCATTACTGCCATAATAATGGCAGGATAATTATGGCAAGATTTTAATTTTGTCAATTACTTCATTCAGAATGACTTATGATGAAACATTTTGCTTTGTTTAATACCAAGAAGCTATAAGACTTAGCCAGTGCTGGTTTTTTTCAGTTGATATAAGACTACTTTGTGTTTTGGAAAATTTTAAAATTTCAGTTATATGTCGTATGCAGTAAAATATTAAGCATAGTAAGCATAGAAATTAAGTCATCAGGAAAATGCAATATTCAAATTTCTTACATTTCAACAAACATTATATCACTAGCACTCTGTAATTACTCCAATATGTTATGTTAGAGGAAAGCATCATTAAGTTACATTGTTGATTTTCTGTTGCTTTTCTTTATGGCTCATAATAATATTATTATTTCTACTTTTATATATCTTCATCATCACTATTATCATCATCATTATTAGGCTTATTATTCATCCTGAAAACGGCATTATTGCTTTATTGAAATCGTAATCGTAAACTGAAAATTGATAAAGCCTTCCTCGAAAGCCAAGCGCAGGGCACCAACTTATTCGCGAGCGCCGAACTCATCCATGATCGCGGGAAATGAAACTATACATCTTATACATGCGACCACATGGCATCAACCCTTTTCATTTTTCAATGAATTGGTCGGGTGAGATGCTTCACCACCACCCCTGCCCCTTTGAAAGGGTGCAACGCCGTTTAAAGTCCCCGCGTATGGAATGTGCTAACTTTATATTATTATCTTAATTAAGCCACCATTGGGAGGCGATCCGCGATGACCACACGCACTCTAGCACAGAGGTGCATGTGACGTAGGCCTATGCTCTAACCAATGTAGCTAAGTGGGACACTACCCCTTCCACTACTACTACTTCACTACTACTGGTACTACTACCATCACTACTTTTATTATATTACGCGTGTAAGGCCAGTAAATCTGAAACGAGGCGTTGAGCAATTGCGAATGAAGAAATAAATGAAAGTCCCAACACAGTAACCGTAATAGTTATCGTATCCCAGTAGACTTGAAGCCTTACTGTATTCGATACAAGTCGAGCGCTCTAACCAATCGGCTACCCCGCTCTTTCAGAACCCTCTAACTGCTATGTCAAGGTCAAACTCCGCCGCTGCGTCCCAAGCCTGGAGAAAGGAAGAGTGCGATGCTGATGATCTGTGTTATCCCATAGTGCCGTTAAACAGACTACTGTCCCAGTAACTGTTATAAAACGTGGCATTTACTTTAAAGGACATAGACAGGCCTAATATTATTTCAATGAGGTAAAAGACTATTTGAGAAAAATCAGATTTATTTCTCAATTGTGTTAATTGTGTCTGCATCATTGTTATTGTTCTCATTCATGACACAGAAAGAGTAGCTGGAGCGTTAGAATAGTTTTGATGATTTATGTATTTAGGCCTTGGCCCATCACTTCTATTACGCGCAAGGCTACTGTTCAGAGACTCAAATTTGGCCTCAGGGTGTCATTTTAGCGTCTTTACCTTTAAAGTTACTGTAGGATGATATTTGAAATCGATACCCTATGGAGCGCTTTTAGTTTCATAAATCTGTATTATTGTACTGTAGGGACCCTGGGCAAGTCCTTCACTCGCAATAATTTTGCTCATGCGCTTCGGCGTGAAACTCCGACTCGGCGTCCGCGCAGTAGTCGGGAGCGCCTCTGAATGGGAATCTGGGCCTAGGGGCGCTATAACAAGTGTTCAAATACAATACAATACAATAATTACTGACACCGAGAGAACTGTATAGGTGACGATTTCGAGAATTGAGAATTGCATTAGCCGATCGATAATTCGGCACCCTATGGAACGCCGTTGATTCAGTGCTGCCGGGTGTCGTTTTGAGGTTTTGGCCATCTGTAAATGCATAGGCAAGATAGGTAAATCGACACCAATGAGGTGACACCCTGAGCGTTACCGAGTAGACCACGACGCCTTACAATCACTAATTAATTTTATCAAAATTCGCATTAGGCAGTTTTTCATGGACAGCCTTATTTAATGTTGCTTCAATGCAGGAGTGACACCTGAGCTAAATGGGTTTAAATGGGTTAGGGGTCTGGGAGGCTCGGTGAGCATGTCCCCAGAAAATATTTTCACTACTAAATCTTAATTGGTGCATTTTTAGTAGACCCTATAGGCCTACAAACAGTCAAATTAGACTTATAAAATCTTAATTTTCATCTTCATTTATCAGTCACGAACATCACATAAAACTCGTTAAGCCTTAAAAATGAGAAATTTGAACTTTTATTCTCAACCGATAATTGAGCAAATAATTTATCAATTGCAGGAGCATAACTCCAATGTGATATCGAACACAACGTCCAATTAAGAGAGACTGCAAGACAACGAAGAACGTTTTAGTTCAACAACTACTGCTGTGTTGAGTCTATAGGTGAAAATTCACGGCAGACACACGGACAAACCGTTGGCTAGATCGCTTCCTGTCCGGGTCATCCTACACTGTGAACGTAAAAAGAATGCCTCCAATTATTCTAACAACTAATGGAAAGTATTATTCAAGCTTTTCAGGAAGAATTGTAGATTAATGACTACGGATTTAATTTGGCTATTACATTAGGCTCATTAGCTATTTTGGTTAGTTGAAATGATAGCATAAGTAGCCATTATCTAGCATTATCTTTGAAATGGCCTCGACAAAGGTCTAAAGGTGCGCACCACTGGTTTATATCAGTATCAATTATTAACTGATCTACATTTTGCAAATGCAATTGTTTGTACAAATGACACCACTGATGTTTTTTCAACGGGTACTGTTATTAGGCTAATTTTAAACCTAGTTGCGTTCACATGCGCTGTTATAGAGGTTTTAGATTTTATTGAAATATTACATATTTAGACAGTAAATTAAGAAAGATTAGGGAATTCGTTTTTTCGTTCGTAGTGTACATCGCTCTGTTTGTTCTAGTATCGACCGGGTTTAAGTTCTAAACGAATGTGATCGGTATTCCCGATGGATTAATTGCATACGGTGTTGACTGGCCTTTCATCTGACCCGCTTTAAGCAAACTAACGCTAAATGAATGCATTCGTTTTAATGCCACGTAAATGATACACGAGTAATTGACAGTCTACGCGAAGGTCAGACTGACGTAGAGAGGAAAATTCCATCGGCCTACGCCTACACATAGGCCCTACATCAAATCGAAAACTGTCGGAGTAAGGCGTTTTTGTTCAAAACTGTTGAAGTCAGCATTTTAAATTCAAAACTGGTTAAGTCAAGTCAGTATTTTTTTCAATCGAAACTGGAGTAGTCAGAATTGAAATTTTTTTCAAACTCGTTCAGTCAAGTCTGTCTTTTTCATTCAAAACTGGAGAAGTCAGAATTTTAAATAAAAAATTGGCTAAGTCAAGTCAGTATTCTTTATTCAAACTGTTGAAATCAGAATTTTAAATTCAAAACTGATAAAGTGAACTCAGTATTTTTCATTAAAAACTCGAGTCAGAATTCTAAATTCAAAACTGGTTAAGTCAATTCAGGATTTTTTTTATTTAAGACCGGAGAAGTCAGAATTTTAAATTCATAACTGGTTAAGCCAAGTCGGTAGGCCTATTTTTAGTTAAAACCGAGGAAGTTATAATTTTAAATTTTAAACTAAAACAATAGGCCTATATGTGTTTTAAAAACCTGAAGAAATTAGAATTTTTATTCAAAAGTAACAAAGTCTGAAATTATTACTGACCCTACTTACAACACAGAGCAATAACAAGGTCAAAAGCAACGATAAGATTCATCAAATCATAAAAAACAATAGCATCAAAACAAACAATTCACTGACATCTAACGTCTCAAACCAAACCATCTCGCGACACTCGATCTTTTGTTTAACTAAACCAAGCTGCCAGATAGGATAACGGATAAAATCAGCAACATGAGCTCCGCATTGGTTTCATATAACAGCCTCTGACAATAGTCTTTGTAAGGATCGCTTTAAGCGGATCAACATCTCAAACAAACGGTTATCCAGTAAGTAAGTATTACGCTCAACGTGCGCACGTTCAGCGATGGATGGACAGAGAGCATGCACAACTCATGTTTCAAGAAACCGTGGTAAGCTCGAAGCGCTTAGAAACTAATGCCAATACGCGAAGGAATTATACAGGTAGCAAGATGTCTGTCCGTTGAAGCCCACGAAATCTTTAGGCTACAGGATACCCGGAAAAACGGAAATACAGAAATATCCAATAACTAGAGCAAAACTTTATGAGCTAAAACATATTCACTACAAGGAAACTATAAAGGGAATGCTTACTCATGACTATAATTGTATATCCGTTCCACACTTTTACACAGATGTCGCCCCACTTCAAATTTTGTTTTTAATATTAAATGGTGTCTTAAATCTCCACAGGCAATGTTTTATATCGCAAACAATTATTCGTCGATTTTCCTTCATAAAGAGGCCCATATTTAGCTGAATAATTAACTTAATTAAGTGAATGCGTTTCTTACAGAAACAAGATGCGACATTTTCTTGAACCCCCGATTATCGCCCAAAGACTAGTCACGCGACGTTGTATAAGGAGTTTCTAGTCCTGTGTAGTATAATTATAGGTCCTTCTGTTCACTGTTAATTATTATTTTGATGTTTATCATCATCATATATTCGTTTAATGTGTTAACAACAGACATAACGCTGTAGGTGTACATGTATAGAAAATAAAATACATCTAATATTATAAGATAGTATGAATTAATAATAGCTTAGTAAGAGTTCAGGAATAACATACGAGATATAAAATCGTGAGTCCTTGTCAGGAAGGTTAAAGTTATGTGGTCCCCTAAGAAAATAGGGCGTAAAATGTTGGTTAGGAAACATTCTGAGTGAATGATTCTCATCTAAGAGGACGGCCTTAAAGAGTGAAGTGTCTGCGTTGTATGTGCAGCACGTTGTCAGTAACGTTTAAGATTTAAGGTATGAATAATGTCTTTACCATGCAACTGTTTTAGCTGACTGTAACGCGTAATGGCTCTTAGTGAAGACAATGGAATTGTTAAACTTTACGTGAATAAGAATTATAGGCCCTAGTGCAGAATGTTTTCTTATAGACTTTCCGGGCAAAGGATAGACACAGAGTAAACAAACTTCTGCACAATCTTGACAATGACAGTCTCTTTCAAAAGTATGTAAACATAAATTTCGCGATATTAAAGTCGTTAACGTTCTGGACTATCAACCGAAATGTTAGGGGTTCAAATCCTTTGGGTCAGAAATATACTTAAAGATTTCGGCCCCACCTACGCCCCTAGCCGATTCAGCTATATATAGTACGCTGACACTGTCGATGGGAAGATCAAACGGCGAGGGAGATGATTGGCCACTCGCCCTCATTTGACGAGGCTAAGAAGTCGCAAGTACGTCATACGCATGGCTGCTCCATGCGGGGAAGGGGGCTAAAGGGATGGCTCTTCTTCCTCTTCTTCAGTTATTGGAAATTATATCCGGGTTCCTTTTTTCTGGGCAGCGTGTACATAATGTCTTATGTCCACGTGAGATGTCCACCTGAATAAGCAAAGCTGAAGCCCAACAGAGACAAGTAATTAGTTGGTGAAAGATTGAAAGATTACTGGGAAAAGTAATCAGTGACCATAAAGGATTTGAGTCTAAAATGTTGACCGACAACAGGGAACATCAATGTCAACGACCAATGACCAAGCCGAAAGGCACAAGACCAGGAAAGTAAGGCAATCAGAAAACGGGGGCGGGGAGTAGACAGAGAGAGAGAGAGAGAGAGAGACACAGACAGACAGACAGACAGACAGAAAAAGAGAGACAGACAGACAGGGACAGAGATAGAGACAAAGAGAGACATAGAGAGACAGAGAGAGACAGAGACAGAAAGAGAAACACAGAGACAGACAGACGGAGCAAAAAGACATTGATAGAGACTGACCTTCCATGACCCCAGTCGCTTTGTGAGCTGAAATGCAAATAGAAATCTGTCATCGGATTTCAAAAAAGGTCTCTATCATCATCATCATCATCGTCGTCGTCGTCGTCGTCGTCATCATCATTATCATCATCATCATCGTCATCGTCATCGTCATTAACAACAACAACATCCTCATCATCGAGTACATGATTTTGGCCAGTGCATAAAGGTTTGACATTTCCTTGCAAATTATTTTCGTTTGATGCAACAATTAAACTGGTTTTGTTTGACTGAAGTCGTCAAAGAGATCAGAATCCCATCGAAAACAAAGCAATGAACAACAGCTGATGCTAGACTTCTTTCAGGGCTGCTATGCATATCTTCAAAGGCATTTATTTCTTAGATCATATATAGGTCGTATCAGCCGTAGGTACTCAATACTGGACTTAGAAATTAACATGATAAACAACAGCATGACGTACTTTCTAACACAAACACACACACACACACACACACACTCAAAGTCTCAAACACACCTACACACACCCCCACACACATACACACACCCCCACACACATACACACACCCACACACATACACACACCCCCACACACATACACACACCGCCACACATATAGACACACACACCTACACACCTACACACACACACACACACACATACACACCTATACACACGCATACACGTACACACACCCACGCTCATGCGCAAACATGATTTTAAGCTGGAGGCTGTTATGTCTGTTTACAACAATATAAACACTAGCTGATTGCAAACTGTATTCAGGTAGGAATTAAACTCCATAGGGCCTAATGTATAAATTGTTTATAATTTTTATATAATATGCATATCTATATTCAGATTGGAGGCTTTATACGTTATTATATTCCGTTCAAGCCTGAATGTAAATATATATCATCACAGTAGGACAAATCTCTCGTTAAACGCATAGTTATATATATATATATATATATATGACATATATAACTCGTTCCTTTTGTGATGGCATTCCTCTGTCTCTGGATAGAGACAAGGTGTCAGCGGAAGTCCATCATTATATAGCGCCGCTATTTCCTCCTCTCATCTACTTGCCTGTCAGCGAAGTCGGCGTCGACGATTTTATTGGATCCGTCGTCGTCGTGTAGAGAAGAATCACCTCCATCCTCAGCATCATTGTCATCCGCCGCATCCAGCTGAGGCTTCATCCTCAGTTTCGCGCCATCCGAAGCGCCCCCTGCCGCTGAAGCCGACGACGCCGCCGCCCCCTGGTGACGACCGCCGGAGGTGTCGGTGCGCAGGCTCGATGCGACCATTTCCGGTGGAGGGTGCGGCTGCTTCCGGAGGGAGTCTGCTGAGGCGGAAGTCTCTGCCGTCCATTCGGAGGACGATGTTGCGTTTCCGGCTGGCTTCGTTTCACAGGTACAGGTACAAGTCCCAGTGGTACTCTGCCTGGATAAGTATAGATAGATGGGTGGATGGGTGGGTTGGTGGGTGGGTGGGTGGATTGGTGGGTGGATTGGTGGGTAGGATGGGTGGGTGGATGGATGGGTGGATGGATAGATAGATGGATGGATGGATGGATGGATGGATGGGTGGATGGATGGATGGGTGGGTGGATGGATGGATTGGTGGGTGGATGGGTGGATGGATAGATGGATGGATGGGTGGGTGGTGGGATCGATGGATGGATGGGTCTTAGATGGAAGGATTAGATTGAGTGGGTAGGTTGAGTGGGTGGGTGGGTGGGTGCGTGGATGGGTCTTAGATGAAAGGATGGTGGGTGGGTAGGTTGAGTAGGTGGGTGAGTGGGTGCGTAGGTGGATGGGTGGATAGATGGATGCATTGGTGGATGGATGGGTGGATGGATGGGTGGGTGGGTGTATTGGTGGATGAATGGGTTGATTGATGTGTGGATGGGTTGGTGAGTGGATTGGTGGGTGGATGGATGGATAGATAGATGGATGGATGGGTGGGTCTTAGATGGAAGGATGGGTGGTTGGGTAGGTTGATTGGGTGGGTGGATAGGGTGGGTGGACGGGTGGGTGGGTGGATGGATGGGTGGGTGGATGTGTGGTGGGTTGGTTGTAGGGTGGGTTGGTGGGTAGGTGGATGGGTGGATGAGTGGGTGGGTGGGTGGGTCTTAGAAGGATGGGTGGGTTGGTAGGTTGAGTGGGTGGATGGGTGGATGGATAGATGGAAAAGGATACACACGGACAAATAGACATACAGATAGACATACATACAGACATAGACAACCGGAAGAACTTAAATATGCACCGATTAACCTCGGAGGAAAAGCGCGCAACTAATGTCTATTCACGGAGAGAATAGCCTGGCGACGGACGCAGGAACCAACATGCAGCAAATTACGCGATAATAGCATTGTCTCGAATCCAATTGTCGCGGATTAACGAGTCAAAGTTGTTCCTTTGTGTAAGAAATCCTTGTGCAGGGACCCATCAAAAGATGGACGTCTGATCGATAAAGAATTACTTTGGTCACATACTAACGAATACTGAGGCAGATATACACACGTACATGTACAGATACAGAGAGGCACAGAGAGACATGAGCATAGAGGCACTGGCAACCTCTGTCCGCTAATCTGTGTTGAAAAGGCAAGCGGAGTGATTGGCACATGGAGAATGCAACTCATACAATGGCTGCTTTTGGCTGCCAAGGCGAAAGACAGAGACACAGACAAACGTACAGACAGATACATGGAGAGACAGATAGACAGACAGACACGTTACTCATTCACTCAATCGCTCAGACAGCACTTCCTTCGTGTTTCTTTCTACGACTGTTCGTGTGCTGGATGTGGCCTTCAATGAGGAAATTACCATTCCAGATCATGCGTGAAAATATCTCTTCAATCTGCTTTATATGCACCGCTCGCTTGCATGCATTATCCTGAATGTCATCAGTCCAGCATTTACTGACTGACTGACTGACTGACTGACTGACTGACTGACTGACTGTCTGACTGTCACTCACTCATCCATTGACACACAGACACACAGACAGACAGACAGACAGACAGACAGACAGAAGTTGACTGACTGACTGACATACTGCCATACTGACTGACTGACTAACTGACCGACTCACTCACTCGCTCACTCACTCACTCACTCACTCACTCACTCACTCACACTCACTCACTCACTCACTCACTCACTCACTCACTCACTCACTCACTCACTCACTCACTCACTCACTCACTCACTCACTCACTCACTCACTCACTCACTCACTCACTCACTCACTCACTCACTCACTCGCTCGCTCGCTCACTCACTCGCTCACTCACTCATTCACTCACTGACCGACCGACTGTCTAACCGACTGTGTTCTGTTATCTAACCTTTTATCGGCTGTTGGTGGTTTCCGGTCGGATCCTTCTGGCTTAACCACTTCGAAGTCTGAAAGGAAACACAATCGTAATCGTAATCGTAAGCTTCAAATTCTAAAGCTAAGCGCAGGGCACCAGCTTACTCACGAGCGCTGCGTCGCGTCAGAGGGGGTTGTCTAGGGATGGCAAGTGAAGGGGTTGTCTAGGGATGGCAAGTGAAGATCTGAGACCAGAGAGAGGAAAGAGGCAGGGTAGATTTTAGATCACAGAGAGTATACGCAGAAGAGATGCTAAGGAGGGTTTCGTCGAAGGACAGGGACTCCACAGAAACTCTTATAGTCGAATATTCCGAAAGCCAATTGACCGCAAAGCAAGGTGAAGCTAAGTACATGTAAACAAAGCAGAACAAGCGTAAGTAACGCTTAGTAAAGCAACCAAAGTATACAGCTGAGCGAAGTTCAGTTATAAGCAAGGCACAGCTAAGTAGTAGTTTCAGTTTAACGACACTGTGATAATATAGATCATTACCGACGCCCTCCTCCTTTATCCAGGCTTGGAACTGGCACTGCCAGAGTACAAGCAGTGGCGGAGTTAATTAGTTATTTAATTAATTAACACTTAATTGTAGCTAAGCAAAGGAAAGTAAAGTGGCCACAAAGTCCATAGCAGGCGTCCATATGGTGTTCAGCGTTCCTTGAGCCGATAGTGAATGAACTCTAAAGCTCTAGACATATGGCCAGTGGATGGCAGGACTTCCCGCTACTTATGCTAGGGCCCCAACTTCCAATGCTTCATGAAGAAGGTAGGTGTTCGCCCGAAGAACTTGTCCCGGGTTGTGCGAGGGAGTCCGCAGAATAGTGTCGAACCCGCAACCGTTGCATCACTGGACAAGCGCGCTACCGAATAGTCCACAGTTACTATTCCTGCATTTATTAAGCGCAACTATCTAAATGACCAAACATCAATAGATGGCACTGAGCAATTTTGAGTTAAAGACTTGCTCAATGTCCCTATATATTAACCGTAACGTTTCCAGGGGAGTTTCGAACCCGTACTCTCCGCGTTACAGGCAGAACGTTCTAACCAATAGGCTACTGTGACCCACTGTGTTGCACATCCCGGTGACCTCTGAGGTCGAGGTCAGAGGTCAGCTACGTTTGAGACAATAGCCAACCAAAGACCGAGATAGGTATTAATCGTTGATTTCACGGACATCAAAGTTTCATCAGAGAACGGCTGAAGTAGTCAGAAAATGCGCCATACCAATTTATCTACGCGTGCCTTTAGACCAGTACTGGGTTGTGGAGGATTAGGTGCAGGCCTAGAGAACACAGCGAGCAGCTTTCTTGAAAGACAGTGACAGACAGAAAGACAGACAGAGAGACAGACAAGCAGATATACTGACAGAAGTCACAGAACAGATATGAAATGATCAGAAAATGCGTTATACCAATTTATCTATAGATGCGCGCATAGAGGCCAGTACCTGGATGTGAAAGATTAGGTACAGGCTTAGAGAACAGAGCGATCAGCTGGCTTGAAAGAGATTGACAAACAGACTGACAGACGGACAGATAGACAGACGGTTAGATAGACAACGATAGGCAGACAGACAGACAAACAAACAGGCAGACAGAAAATACACTCAGGCAGACCTGCGTCGGCTTCGTTTCAAAGTAGCTCTGCTGATCCTGTGCGGGCTAATGGAAAATCCTACGTATTCAGAGGACACAGGTGTCTTTGACCACCATTGTCTGTCTGTCTGTCTGTCTGTCTGTCTATTTGTGTATCTGAGTGTCTGTGTATGTGTCTGTCTGTCAAATGGGCTTCAGTCCTTTCTCCCTCTCTGGTCGTCGTGTCCAGGTATCCACGTGGATAAGACATTCAAGGGAATGGATTTGTGGTGGAGCGCCCCGCTGGCTCAATTCAGGCTCTGTGCAAATATAGCATGGATGGTCCCTGTTTACTTACAGGAATTCTGCTGCTCCACCCTGAGCGTCCAGCACCGTGGCTCTCTCCGCTCTTCTAAGCAGGCTGAGCTTCTTGTCCCCCGGTCGCAGACATCTATTACGCAGCGCCGTGCCTTTTACGTTGCTGTCCCTGCAATCTGAAATGGGCTCCCTGTGGTTCTACGTCTAATGTCTAGAACCCTTACGGTCACGTTCTACTCTAACCTCAAAGCTGTTATCTTTAACAGGAGTTGGGTCGGGAGTGCTCCTGAGTAGATAACCTTGAAGGGGCGCTATATAAATCTCTGAAAATGGATGGATGGATGGATGGATGGATGGATGGATGGATGGATGGACGGCGGGACATTTTTATGCCTATATGTAAAGGATTGCCTAATAGTAAGCGTACCTGACATTCAACCGCACTCCCTCAGAAGTATACTGGGGTTAAGACCGAGCAATGACAAACAGATGTTCAAAATTTCGCCACCACTTGCGCTCTCTGGAGAACCCAGACATTTTAAGAAGGACAGACTCTGTTGGTGTCAAGATGAGTAATGGTCAATCGCCCTCAAGATTACCCTACGAGTCTCCTCTCTTTATATACATGACTTTGAATGCACTGTAATATAATATTATATCACTCCATGGCCCGGCTATCTACACTGGTTAAAGCGTACGTCCATTCACCTTGTGTGTGCGAGAATGCCGGTTTGCATACCGATGGCAGCTAATTTCAGAGATTAATAATAATAATAATAATAATAATAATAATAATAATAATAATAATAATAATAATAATAATAATAATAATAATAATAATAATAATAATAATAATAATAATAATAATAATAATAATAATAATAATAATAATAATAATAACCGTTCCAGACTTTTATCATTTTAATTAATATTGAAGTCCCTGAGGGATCATGTTTACCTCAGGGCAAAAAAAAAAAAAAAATAAAAATAATAATAATAATAATAATACTCCAAGCTTGATCACGCTTCTTTTATTTAGTTTCTTAGAGCCTGAGGGATTTTACTTACCTCGGGCAATAAAAAAAAAAAAAAATAATAATAATAATAATAATAATAATAATAATAACAGTGACAATTTATATGGCGCCGTAACACAGCCATGCCGTTACAAGGGCGCCTCACAGTCAACTAACAGCAGGGTAGGCCTTACAGACAGGGGCGTAACTACGGGGGGCAAGGGGCAGCTGCCCCCCCAAATGAAAGGGCTGCCACCCCAGCTGCCCCCCCAATCCCTGCACGAGTGATAAAGAATGTTATATAATTTCTGACTTATTTTATTTTTTATACAACTTCCTATACGGTATACCACTTCTTATACGGTGGGTGATGGGAAAGTGGGACAGGCCACTATAGAGGGACAGCTAAGCTAGTGAGGCTTGCATGCGTATTATGTCCAATACATCCAAAATCTAAAAATACATAGTCTATGGCTATATACCCTACGTCATTAATATGTGCGTACACACGTTTTATTGCATGTGTTTAATGGCCTTTGGTTGTGCTTTTGAAAGTGAGAGTCAAATTGAATTGTGGAATAATGACAGGAATACAGTCACTGAGTCCAATGAGCGAATCATTTCTCAAGCCGGACACAATTACTGCTTTTGCAACAGCATATGAAAGCAACCTAAATGATCTGCAACATGAGCTTCATCAAGCCAGAAGACTTATCGAACGCAAGAAGCAGGCTGGAAGTGAAGTTCCAATATCTCTGTTGCAGTTGGCTAGCTTCTTAGAACCATACAAAGATGCATTTCATGAGCTCTACCGTCTTTCTCAGATCGCTGTAACAATACCTGTTAGCAGTTCTGCTTGTGAGAGAAGTTTTTCTGCACTGAAACGAATAAAGACATATCTTCGAAACAGCCTGACAGATTCGAGGCTCAGTAGCTTGGGTATGCTCTCTATTGAATCAGAGAGAGCCAAGGCTCTCAACATGACCACGTTTGTTGACGTTTTTGCTGCTAACCACAAAATCAGTAGAATACATCTATTCTAGGTTTGTGAAATTTGTAGTGCCAATTATTACTTAGACATTTGATCATTAGACAACAACTTCTTTTCGCATTCTGATATTTGTAGCTTCGGTTTAAGACAACTTACACAAATTAAGAAAATATATTTGTAAATTCACTTACGACTACTATTTTCGGAATGTGACTTTTACTTCGTTCTTAAGTTACTGAGTTAAGACACGTTAAGACATGTCAATGATGTGATTGCTGTCATGTCGATGATGTCATGACACTCCTGAGTACTTTCAGTATTTTGTTCAATTGTTCAATTGCTCAATTATCGTGCGTACGGCTCGCGATGCCGATGCGCGCTTTAATTGCCAACGGTAGGCGTCGGTAGCCACCCCATAATTTTAAGCTGCCACCCCACTGCCCCCCATGAAAAAATAACTGGCTACGCCACTGCTACAGAACAAATAAGTCTTGAGTCCAGATTTGAAGGAGTCAACTGTGTTAGCCGCTCGCAGGGCAGGAGGAAGACCGTTCCAGCATCTGGGGTCGGCCGCCGAGAAAGCGCGATCGCCAAAAATCTCGGGATATGGCACGGTTCATACACGATGACCTTAAAGATCGTGGAACCTATTTAAACGGGCAGCGGTGGTGAAGGAAGGAACTCACCAGATCAATAATAATAATAATAATAATAATAATAATAATAATAATAATAATAATAATAATAATAATAATAATAATAATAATAATAATAATAATAATAATAATAATAATAATAATAATAATAATAATAATAATAATAATAATAATCCATTTCGCTAAGGGGATACTCATGTATGGGGGATACTCTATTTCGTGACACCGGCAGGCGGACGCAGACGCGATCTTCAAGACCAATGCATAGCCCGCTACAGCCGCTGGCGAGATCACGCCGAGTAAGCTAATATCCTGGTTCATGCCACATGTAATACTTGCTCTGGACTATAAGAACATGCTCGTGAAGCAGATCTGTGAGTCCACATATTGCTTATTAGTCACGTTCAACGGCCTCGAGGACTAAGATGCGTTTTGAGTCATAGGGTTTACCTTAAATTTAAGAAATGACTTCTATTGCGCTAAAACCTCGCCAATACAGCCTAGAAGCTGGGTTTTGGTTAATGGGGTCTACCTTGTTAGTGCTCCCCTAAAACTAAAACCAAACTGCGCCAAAAACCCCAAATATCATACTACTCCTTCATATGCCGAGGCTAAGATAATGATGTCGATAGCACTTCATACCCATGGCTGCCTCAGGGTTAGCTTAAGGGGCTGCTCCCCTTCTTTTTCATCTTCGTACCGTGGCGGTTTTCTTATAGGCTGCGCTAGACTTTTTAAAACAGGGCATATATATTAGGGTGACACTCAAAATTAAAGTTTTAAATTTTAAAAGTCTCACCCTTTCAGATGGTTATATACAATTAAGTAACTATTCAGAAATTTTTTGAAATTAATTGGTCAATATTTAAAGGTCGCTCAACACGGGAAAAGTTTTACATTATGGTCAGTGCTAAACACAATGATAATATACAGGCTATCAACTTATGGTCTTGATACCACTACTGTTTATCAAGTCCCTTTATGATTGTTTGTTGTTTGAGTCTGGATATTCCTTCCCATGTTTCTCAACCACCTGCAGTAGGTATTACTTCTGTTCTTCCTGATTTGCAAGCACTCCATTGAATGACTGACTGTATCAGTGCGTCGACGAGTTCGACCGCATCATTTACGACTTTGAAGCTCATAACTCGGCGACGAGCCAAGAGAAAGTTGTCGTTTGTCTGTCATGCGCTTGGAAGTAGTTGTAGAAAGTCTGCAGGAATATCCAGTGCAGCAAAGAGTTTCTTAGTGTTTGCAGTTACAAAATCATATAGCTCTCGTAGTGGTACTTCCTGCACATTAACTTTGATACGCCAAAGAGGTTCATCGCATGCTAGACGTTTGAGGGCTGCAACCATTGCTATCATCAGAAGCAGCCGAATCAAACAATGCCAGGCCAGCCAATATCTCGCTCAAGTACCACAAATGGTTTGAAAAGCTATGTGCTGCTGCTTTAGCGACAGTCTCATTTGCTGCCTTGTTACAAATGAGCTGCTGCAACTGTTGCAAGTTATTCCAGGGTGCTGACATTGGACACTGGCATGTGCACAATGCCTTGAGATACACCTGAAGAACAAAATAGATGGAACTCAAGCCGGCTTAGCAGTTTAAACGCAGTCGGATGAAAATGAGAAAGGAAGAGGTAGATGTTCAAACAATATATCAACTTCCCCATCCACTGCATTCTGTGGAAAGCTCCGGGAACAACGATGTGTTGTTCATCAACAGGTGGGACGTCTAAAAATATCAAAGCTAGTCCCAAAAGCTCTTTGTAGTCATCTCATGCATGAAAATTCTTCAAGTGACCTTACACAAAACTGACCAAGTCATCTCTGACTGACCCCAGCAGTGAAACAATCAAATATTCAACCATGTCATTCCTATGGCCATCTTTATCAATCGAGCTGCAAGATTTAACAAATTTTTCTAACAGTTTCATTGTAGGTCTGCTTGATTTTGCTGTCAGAGTATCGAAGACTCTTCCACGATCAGCTCATGCACATGATGTCTGCAGGGCAAGCTTAGAAGATTTGTCTTAAGCTTGAGCTCCAGCAGAACACATGGTCCTGCAAGAAGGCTGGTTTTGCTAGACGCGTCAAAAGACATAGGTCGTATGCGGCCAACTATATTCTACTCTTCAGGCAAGTTGAAAACAGCTGAAGCTTGTGCTTTGCGTGTTCCATTAGGCAGTAAAGGAACTCCTAAGAATTTCATTTTTCCTTCACCTGATACCAGCACAACCAGCCGGTCAACATGTTATGTTGATGTCAACTTGCCATCCCAATGAACTGTAAGTGGAACCTCGGGAGCACACTGCACAGTGCACAGGCCACTAATCCATCTACAATACTAAGCCATAGTTTTAGCCTACTCATCAGTAAGTAAAAAATAATTAAATGTCAAATGCTGTTCTAAAATAATAAATTAATGCATTACATTTTGTTCTCTTTTTACAGCTTCAATATAACAAAGACATGCAAAATCTTTACATTAATTTATTGGTTTTTAATAAAGTGAATAATAACTGTACTATCCAAAATGATTGATGAAGAAAGTATAACAGGGGAAATTAAAATCAGAATTAAAAAATTTCATTGGCAGCGCAGACAAAAAATTTTTGAGCGTATTTACTTTTATTAACATTGTGTGTCTCTATTGAAAGTTCAGTGACCTTGAGCGACCTCTAAATGTTTTTAGATTTCACTAAAATTTTCTACAGATGTCACTAATATCATAGAGAACACTTTTGAGGGGTGAGACTTTAGAAAATCTAAAAATAATTTTTTTGTGTATTGTTCAGTGTCACCCTAATATATATATATATATATATTCGTTTATTGAGAAAAAACAATCTGACAAAAAACGCAGAAATGCTAACATGAGTGATAATGGAAAATTAAAGTTCATTAGAAGATTTTAGAATAAACCAGTAAATATTTTTATATAATTATCTGGGAATAAATTGAGAGTTGTCCTTGGGTGGGAGAGTTATGATTGTGTGCTCTAGGTCTTAATTGGTGAGAGGAGAGGGGGTCGAAGTGGCATATAGCCAGGGCAGTCATACAAGCAACCAGGGCAGAGGTGATTTATGGCGAACGCAGGGCAAAAATTCTGGCAGACTTGTGGCAGGGCAACGACCAGGGCAAAGGCTTGTTCCGTCACTGGGTTTTCGAACTCCATCTTCAAGACCATTAATCACGAAGGCAGCGCAAGGTGTCTGCGATCCCCTGCGAGCCAAAGTTTCGTGACAAATGAGCTGCCAACAGAGGATTAGAAAACGTCTTCAGAGACGATAGACACATTGTCTGTCATTCTACAACTGCGAATGAAAAAGGAAAGTAGACAGAAGAGAAAAGACGTAGGCGAGAAAAAAACTGACAGGCAGATGATGGATGGATGATTGGATGGATAGATGGATGGATGGATGGATGGATGGATGGATGAATAAAAGGAATGGTTGTATTTCGGCTTAACGACACTTTTTCATATCGAAGATGATTAGTGTCGGAGGCAGAAAGCAACCCCTCGTAGCGCCTACTCCACGTTTATATTGCGACCGAGCCACAGATCGCAGACAGACAAACAGACAGACAGACAGACGAACAGACAGACAGACAGACAGAAAATGTAGATAGACAGACAGACAGATGGATAGATACAGACAGACAGACAGACAGACAGACAGACAGACAGACAGACAGACAGACAGACAGACAGACAGACAGACAGACAGACAGACAGACAGACAGACAGACAGACAGATAGATAGATACATTAGTTAGATAGAAAAGATAGATGGATGGATGGATGGATAGATAGATAGATAGATAGATAGATAGATAGATAGATAGATAGATAGATAGATAGACAGAAGACAGACAGACAGACAGACAGACAGACAGACAGATAGATAGATAGATAGATAGATAGATAGATAGATAGATACAGACAAACAAACAAAGCAAATCAAAGAAAAATGGAGAAAATTGCGATGTCATTCATTTCTCCTCCGCTCTTCCGTTGACTGTTTTGTGCACCTGCTGCTCTCCGGTCTCTCCTTGAAATGAGCGAAGAGATAATCACTTTCACACAATGGCATCATTCCTAACACTAATATACCTAGGCCTACTCTATACCTTTCTATATGCATGCATGTCCGTCTGCTTAGCAGTCTGTATGGCTATGTGTCTGCTTAGCTGAATGTCTCTGTCTGTGACCATCCGTCTCTCTACGCATGCGTCTGTCTGGCTGCCCGTCTGAATGCGAACTACAAGAAACTGAACTTTTCGACTATTTCCAATGGAACTCCCAAGAAATCTTAAAACCCTCCGAAATTCTTTCCAGGCTACACCCATGGTCTCGTGCCCTGATTTCCTTCCCTCTGGATACGCCCTCGCTTATGGGCGTATTTAGGGGGTGGTTTTACGGGTTCAAACCCCCCCCCCAATAAGTTTCCGAACATTTTTTATATGCTTTTAGATGCAAAATACAAAAAACCTGGACTTTGCGACGATTTTCAATGGAAACGCCCCCAAAATCTTAAAACCCCTCCGAAATTTTTTCTGGCTACGCCCACATCCTCGCTTCTGTCCGGGAAGACGCCCCTGACCTTTGTTGTTGTTGACTTCGTCCTGACTTCATTTCGGTGCAGCAGTCGTCATCATAACCGTCTCCCTCCTTTGTGCGTCCGAAAGCCGAGCACGACAACCGTGCACTCAATGACCCCAACGGTCGATGGAATTGATTCACCTAAATGTTGATAGGGGCGCTGCGAATTCAGGTAAACGAGAAACGTTTGCACTGCATCAAAAATCGGAAGTTGCGGTTACAAATTATTGGCAACAGTAGGGGGTTGGTTTGTATAGTTGGTAGTGGGAGGAGTAAGGGCTTTGGACTGGCACTACCACATGTAGGGCAGTGGCAGAGTCGACGAAGAATGACGAGATTTCAATTCATTTAAAACGCAGTATATTCTTATTGTATGCTGTGTGATTTTCCGAGTTCCTCAGAGCAATGTTAAAATGACATATCTGACAGTAATTGATAACTAACTCGACGTCTGCTACCGCGAATGCTTTCTAGATAGACACTGGCCAGAGAAATGGTTTGGGTCGAGTTAAAAACTGGGCAGGCGAAAGGGTTTGGTTTGGGTTTAAAAAACGGCGAGAGAAATGGTTTGTGTCGGGTTGAAATTGGTCAGAATAGTTGCTTTGTTAGCGATAAAAATTTAGTATCTTTCAAATGCTTATTGTCGGTCTGTCTGTCTGTCTGTCTGTCTGTTTGTCTGTCTGTCTGTCTGCTATTCTGTCTGTTTATTGGTCAGAGCGTTTGTTTGTCTAATTATTCGCTCTGCGTCCACCAGTTGGCAATTGAATCACTCTAAAATCTGAACCTAAGTACACACTCGCATGGCATCTGTAAGGAGACCTCTGTATACACGGCTTACCACCACCACCACAACCACCACCACCACCGCCGCCGCCGCCGCCACCACAACCAACACCACCACTGTCACCATCAACACCAACATCACCACCATCACCACCACCACCCAACACCATCACTGTCACCACCACCACCACCACCACCACCATCACCACCACCACCACCACCACCACCACCACCACCACCACCTCCACCACAATCACCAACATCACCACCAATACTACTACAAACACCACCACAAACACCAACACCAACATTACCACCAACACCACCGCCACTACGATCACTGCCAATAATAATAATAATAACATTTGCACCAGGCAGAGCACAAATGAATGGCGGCAGTCAAAGAGAAGTTTACTGCGTGACATCGAGGAATAACGGTTTGTTTGCTTAGTTGCTGTTTAACGACACTGTGTCACGACAAAGCTGATTAGCATCGCCCTCCTCCATTCTCCAGACTTGCGACTGGCACTACCACATGCAGGGCAGTGACGGAGCTACCCCAGAATGACTAGATTTCATTTCGTTTAAAACGCAGCAGATTCTTATCGCATGCGGTGCGATTTTCCGTGTTCCTGAGGGCAATGTTAAAACGACACATCTGACAGTTATTGATAACTAACTCTGGTCGTCGTCGTCGTCGTCGTCGTCTGCTCTGGCGCCACTGTGCGACCGCGTGCTAAGCAACGTCAACGAATTATCGCCCGCACGAATCATTGCGTGTGGCTTAAACAAATCCATTAATTTCCATCGACCCCGACTCCATATACGACGTGTATATTATGATCCATTGTACACATCCATAAAGTATATTATATAAAACTATATACATATATACATGTATAAATACACACCCAAACAAGCACCACACACACACATACAAACACCCACCTACACACACAACACAACACAAACACATACACACACACCTATACACACACACACACACACACCTACACACACCTACACACACAACACACACACCTACACACACCACACACACACACCTACACACACCTACACACACCTACACACACCTACACACACCTACACACACACACACACACACACACACACACACACACACACACATACACCTATACACACACACACACACACGCACACCTACCCACAACACACACACTCTTACACACACACACACACCTACACACACCTACACACACCCTACACACTACACACACACACACACACACACACACACACACACACACACAAACATCCACACACACCTAGTACTGCACACCTACACACACCAAAACACACACCTACACACACCTACGCACACACACACCTACACACGCACCTACACACATACTTAAACACACACACATACACACACACACACAAACAAACACACACACACAACATTATGCCACCGAATGCTTTCTATAGATACATAGAAACGGATCACATAGGGAACAGTGGGTTAGTATAACTATCTGGAGTAGTATGTGTGCAGGCCTATACGTGGGTTTCATGCGCATGGATAAGCCTTTTTTCCGCTAAGAGTAATAACGGAAAGAAGCATCCAGCATGGACAGGACATATACATCTGTTTCGTCGACTATGAAAAAGCTTTTGACAGAGTGGACTGGAAGAAATTGATGAGAATATTGAGACGAATAGGAGTGGACTGGAGAGAAAGAAGACTGATAGGCAATCTATACATGGGACAAAGAGTAAAGATAAGAATCGATGGAGAATACTCAGAACCCGGAAAAATAGGAAGAGGAGTGAGGCAAGGATGCCCACTATCACCAATTCTATTCAACATTTATATAGAAGAAATTGTTAGAGAAACGTTAGAGGAGCTGGAAGAGGGGGTAAAAGTGGGTGGGAAAATGGTGAAAGCATTGAGATTTGCAGACGATCAAGCGATGATGGCAGGCAGTCAAGAAGGTCTACAACTAATGATGGACCGCTTAAACAGCATATCAATGGACTATGACATGAAAATAAACATAAAGAAAACAAAGGTCATGAAGATGAGTAAGAGAGGGGAGAAACAATAAACATCACATTAAATGGGGAAGAAATAGAACAGGTGAAGAAGTTCTGCTATCTGGGAAGTGTGGATGCAATCTACAAAAGAGGGGAACTCCTCAGAGGCGGTCTAAACAGGAAGCTGAAGAAGAGAATGGTAAAGACACTAGTGTGGAGTGTTGTCCTATACGGCTCTGAGACATGGACAATGAGGCAAGAAGACATAAAACGACTGGAGGCCTTTGAGATGTGGATATGGCGCAGAATGGAGAAAATCAGCTGGGTGGAGAGAAGAACGAATGAGGAAATCTTACAGCTGGTGGAAGAAAGAAGATCACTGATAGGCACTATACGGGGGCGGCAGAAGAAATGGATAGGACACATCTTAAGGAGCGACACCCTACTAAGAGACATCATCGAGGGAAGAATGGAGGGGAAAAAGATGAGAGGTAGGCCAAGAACAATGCTACTGGACTGGATGTTGGCAGAGGAGGGATACAGCGGACTGAAAAGAGAAGCAGAGAACAGAGAAAAATGGCGTCGTTGGACATATGAACCTGCCTGAGGGCAGAGAACGTGAAGAAGAAGGATAAGCCTATAGCATTGCAAATGTATATGTATGCTGCCTAGGCATTTGTAATATACATATGCCACGTATATATTCATATGCAGCATACATATACATTGTACATGTTTGCTGCATATGCATATGCACGTGGCATATGTATATGTATGCTGCATATGCATATGTACGTGGCATATGTATATGTATGCTGCACGTGTGTTTGTAAATGTAGACATGTACCTATTTGCATGTGGCTGTGTAGATTAATTATAATGGATTGTCTGGTCTTTGATAATGAACGCATTGCATGCATCCATTGACTTAGAAGGCAAAGTGATCGCGTGTCAAGCAACGCTAACGAATTAAAGGACGCACGACAGACGGAGATAGAGACAGGCAGAGACATACAGACAGAGACAAGGAGAGACACAGAGAGACAGGAGAGACAAATAGAGAGACACAGAGACACAGGTGGACAGATAGCCTCTCTGGCAGAGACAGAGCTGCAACAGAGTGAAAGAGAGAGAACGAGAGAGAAATGAGAGGAGAGAGCTGCGACAGAGACAGATACAGATACAGAGACAGAGAGAGAGAGAGAGAGAGAGAGAGAGAGAGAGAGAGAGAGAGAGAGAGAGAGAGAGAGAGAGAGAGAGAGAGAGAGAGAGAGAGAGAGACAGAGATAGAGACAGAAGAGAGAGAGACAGAGAGAGACAGAGACAGAGACAGAGACAGAGAGACAGAGAGATAGAGAGAGAGACAGAGAGAGAGATAAAGAGACAGAGACAGAGACAGACAGACAGAGATAGAGAGGATACAGATACAAAGACAGAGAGAGAGACAGAGACAGACAGAGACAGAGAGATAGAGAACACAGAAATAGAGATAGAGAGAGACAGAGACAGGCAAAGACAGAGAGGATAGAGACACAGAGATAAAGACAGACAGACAGACAGAGACAGAGACAGACAGACAGACAGACAGAAAGAGACAGACAGAAAGAGACAGAGAGGATAGAGAGACAGAGATAGAGACAGAGACAGAGATAGAGAGACAGAGACAGACAGACAGAAAGAGACAGAGAGGATAGAGAGACAGAGATAAAGACAGACAGACAGACAGAGACAGAGACAGACAGACAGACAGAAAGAGACAGACAGACAGAAAGAGACAGAGAGATGATAGAGAGACAGGGATAGAGACACAGAGAGAGAGATAGAGAGACAGAGACAGGCAAAGACAGAGAGGATAGAGAGACAGAGATAAAGACAGACAGACAGACAGACAGAGACAGAGATAGACAGACAGACAGACAGACAGAGACAGAGAGGATAGAGAGACAGAGATACAGAGATAGAGAAAGACAGAGACAGCTGCCAGAGAAGAGAGTGCTTTCGTGTCGAGCAGACGTTGTCTCCTACAGTGCGTGCACTGCACCTGCCAACCCAGATCATCTCTTTGATCATTATGCGCCAGATTTCTATCTGCCTGACTCCGTCTCTCCATCATTCGCTGTTGACCAACAGTGGTCAAACCCTACGAAAGGTATTATAGGCCTATATACAATACATATCACATGACATACACATATACAGTGATATACTGCCCTGTATTGGCATACATATCACATACATACATACATACATACATACATATACCTACCTACACACATATACATATATACATATACAAATATAATTATATATATATATATATATCAATATACATAAATGAGGACAAAACATCATTTTGGACTAGCACTAAGGGGAGCAATGGACTTGACAAATGACCGAGGACAATGGAGATCATTTATTCGTAATCATAGCCGCCAAATGGCCGGCGTCAGGAACTGATGATGATGATGGTGATATATTTGCATATACATAAATATTTACATATACATTACATTTAGTTGACTAGTTGATTAGTTAACTATTTGAGTTATATTGAACCCAAACCAGCCGCTGCCTATCACTCAAAGAAATGGTGACCCTGCTAAGCGGGAGCGTGGTCCTTTTAAGGCTTTCTTTCCCTATTGTTATCTGATAACCTTTATTCTACATACAAATTATTGGCTGTATTTCAGTTTAATTAATCTGTTTGTTCATATGATTTAATGGGATCAATAAAACTTATGGTTATTTACATATACATAATTATATAAAGGATTTTCCAGGAAATGGCGGCCTTCCCAGAAACGTCTTTTATTGACAAATACGGTCGTTTTGACCAACTGGCAATCCACCGGTGCATAGGCATACATATCACATACATACATATACCTACCTACACACATATACAATTATACATATACACATACATATACATATATAATATATACATATACAATTATACATATACACATACATATACATATATAATGATATATCAATATACATAAATGAGGACAAAATATCATTTGGACTAACACTAAGGGAAGCAATGGACAATGGACTGTCACTTCGTGCAGACAGCCATAAGCGAAATTTATCCCGTTTTACTTTCTTATAATATCTTGCATTACTTGATTAAAACCATAGAATTATGGAGGAATATTTCGACTGTCAAGGATATTAAAATGCGAGTGTGATATCGGTTCGTGGAGTACAAAGAGTCGAAAGCTTGTGGAGGGTCACCATTAGCTAATTCAAGACTAGGGTCGAATGCAGTGGTAGAGTTGTGTGTTTGTGCGTGCATGCAAGTAAGTAAGTAAGTATATTCTTTATAAAAGCGGTTGCAGAAGAGCCGTACTCCAGTGTACAAACACCATATACAAAATACAAATACAAAATCAATAGTACAGCATTCTTTGTAAAAATGTTTTCCTCATAATTATTATTGTCGATAAGAGTCAAGACCGTGTCATGAGACCGTGTTTATATATGCGAGTGCATGTGTTTGTACACGTGGGTGTATTTGTGATTTGTTTGTATGTGTGCGTGCGTGTCGGTATAATTATGTGAATGTGTGTATATATGTGTCTATGTGGCATGCGTGTATGCGCGAGGATGTATGTGTATGTGTATATGTGTATGTGTGTGTTTACGGGCAATTGCTCGTCAACAGTTGCTTCTATAATAGGACAATTATTACTCGAATAAGCCAGTAGTGGCGAAACTTGTCTAATTATAGCAACAATAATGATTTCTCCCTCGCGGTCTGTAAACGAGCACAGCATTTAAATTTCTTCGACTTATCACACTTCCAAAAGATCTTAGTGTTCCTGCTTTTGTCTTTTATAAAAGCTTGACCATTATCAAGCAGCTTTAATTAGCTGTCCTTTTTAGCCGCTGTTTATGTGTGGATACGCAGAGAGAAACAGAAATTCTATACTTCTTAAAGTACTAAGTACTAAGCAAAAACAACTGTACTCACTGGGAATATGCAAGAACGGTGCAATGTAGGAAGTAGATTTATATCAATAATGACAAAGTACCCAAACACTGATATTCGAGGATAATTAAATGTACGCAAACAGGTAGGCCTACTTTAAGATAGGCCTATAACGTGTAATTGGCGAGCAACTGACTTCGCGAGGCTCGAGCAGTTTTCCTAGCGAGCAGTTGTCCTAGCGAGCAGTTGTCCTAGCGAGCACTTGACCGCATACTCAGCTACAAGCCTACAACTACGAAATCATTGTATGTAGTCTCTGTTTAACAACCTTATAGGCCTAAGTTATAACAGATACGATTAGCAGTGCCCCCTTCTCTTTCCAGGTTTGGGTCTGGCACCACTCGAAAGTGGCAGGGGTGGAGTTTACGAAATCTAATAAAAGAAACTCTAGTCTTGATGGATGAATCCAGAGTTCAACGACGTCTTGTGGCAACAAAGGCCGTTAACACGAATTATTTTGAACAGTTATCAAACCGTTCGTAATGAATAATGTAGCGCGATTAAGCTTGAGAAACACGTCCTTTTTGAAAGAAAACGAGATGTATATAGCATCTGAAGCACCAATTTAAAGGTGTGTAATCAGTGACGGAGTTTATAACGAAGCCAGAGTTTAACAACACTTTTCTTATGGCAACAAAGGCCGTTGACGCGACACGAATAATATTTTGAGCAGTCTCACCGTTCCTATGGCATAACACAGATCAATTGAACAGATATTATGAGTTTGAATGCGGTACATGGGCCTATGTAGTTTACAATTGAAGCGTTTTAAAGGTGTGTAAACGGAGCGCTGTGTTTCAATTCGTATCAAGACTAGTAAGTAAGTAAGTAGTCTATTCACCACAAAATAAAGCAGAATGACAATACACAAATAATACAAACTGAGTGGTGGGCTACCGGTGAAGTCTCATAGGACTCATCTCGCCGGTCACCATATAGACTTATCCAATATTCATTCGCATCTTCTGGTTGCTAGGACTATTGACCCTGAACTTATTTTAAAAAGAACAATTTAATACTCTAGCAAATGCGATTGATGGATGAATTGCAACGGTTTAAAACATCTTATGGCGTCAAAGGTCGTTTACGGTGATAGGAAAAAGATGTTGTACAGTTGATCGCTGTAACCTTATTAGACTTTTAACCTAACATATATTATAGCTGTCAGTGCTCAACGACGTAGTGTGGGCATAACTCTTGTGGGCAATGGGCCTACCTCTTGTAGGCCTACCTCTTGTAGGCATATCTCTTGTAGGCATACCTCTTGTGGGCATACCTTTTGTGGGCATACCTCTTGTGGGCATACCTCTTGTAGTCATACCTCTTGTGGTCATACCTCTTGTGGGCATACCTCTTGTGGGCATACCTCTTGTAGTCATACCTCTTGTGGTCATACCTCTTGTGGGCATACCTCTTGTGGGCATACCATGGGCGTTAACTTCTTCTTCAAGTTCTCTGCCGCTGGGCAGGTTCAAACGTCCAATGGAGCCACTTCTCTCGATGCAGGGCTTCTTCCTTCAGTTTACTGTATCCATCCGTCATCATCCAGTCCAGCAACATCCGGTGAGGTCTTCCTCTTGTTCTTTTCCCCTCCATTCTTCCTGCATTATAATTCTTAGGAAGGAGTCTCCTCTTAGTATGTGACCAAACCGCTTCCTCTGTCTCCCTCGTATTATTGTAATCATTGGTCTTTGCCTCCCACATTTTGTAGTAAGCCCAACCTTCCTCTTTATTTATTTTATGTTCTGTCCAACTAACTTTTTCCATCCTGCGCCCTACCCACTTCTCAAACGCCTCTAACCTTCTGACGTCTTCCTTTCTGATGGTCCATGTCTCATACACTACCACACTCCACAATAATTGTTTTCGCAATAATCCTTTTCTTTAGGTTCCTATCCAGTCCCCTCTCATCAACTTTTTCTCTTCATAAAAGCGTCTTTACTTAGTCTATTGCTATTTTTGTTTCGTTATTAAATTTTTCATCTGCTGTAACTATACTCCACAAGTAGCCTAGCAGAAACTCCTGACTTATTCTATCTTCTCGCAATTACTTATTATTCCGCAGTTGTTTCTTCTTTCCTGCTTATCTTCATAACCTTTATCTTACTGGTATTTATTTTCATCCCATATAATATGGGTAGAATAAGCCTCAAAGGGCCATTTAACGCCAACCTTAAATTACGATTCACTCTCATTTCTATGCAGTCATCGATTATAGGATCCAGAGCATAACGACAGCTCATGGTATCAAAGGCTGTTGACGTCGGCAGAAATTATTTTGGCATAAAACAGCCTTACCGATTATTTATCGATTATTTCTTTCTTTATCGATTACTTATTGAATCATCGATTATAATTGTTGGTTTGTTTATTTACTGTTTACTGTTCAAAGATTATTAGCATCTCCTTCCACGTTTATTGTTCACGACTAAACGATTATTTTTTATTTGTCCGTTGTTTAACGTCGTCTTATGACATCAAAGGCCGTTGACGACAATACAGAAAATATACAATACAATCAGAACAAAAAAATATTATTATTATTATTATTTATTATTATTATTAATTTTATTCTACATACAATGCTCGTATTTACTTATAAAAAGTGCCTCCTTTCACCGTCCACATTACGCCCACCGCTGTGCACGCCTAGAAAAAGTCAATTAATCGCACTTGATTTCGCATTGGCAAGCGCCAATTGAAGATGTTTCTTGAACAAATGACATACCTAGCTGTTCAGCTCTTATGAGACCGCGTTGTCTGGTCTCATAGACACATTTCTACCGTTGCGCAGCGTCCAGTCGCGCTACCGTCCATCTTCTCCGTGGTTTGATGCAGAGTGCCGGAAGCTCCGACGACAGGCACGACGGCTTGAGAGAATCTACAGAAGAACACGCTCTCCGGCTGATCGGGCCGCGTGGGTCCGCTTCGTTAGAGAAATGCATACCTCGTACCGTGCCAGAGAACGTGAATACTGGGAGGCCATCATCACTCGCCAGTCGAAAGATCCGAAAAGGCTGTGGACCACTTTCAATGGCCTCCTTGGTCGTCAGAGGGGTGGTCGTCAGTCGGAGTCTCCTCCGCCATTCTCTGCAGAGGCATTCCTGGAGCGATTCTCTGCCAAGATTTCATCTATTCGGAGTTCCACTGCTGACTCTTCTCCGCCTACGTTTTCTACCACGGAGCATCGGCTTCCTGCTCTCCAGGAGATTTCGAGTTTGGACCTCCGTCGACTCATCCTCTCCTCTGCCGCCAAGACGTGCGAGTTGGATCCTGCACCAACATTTCTTGTTCAGGAATTAATTGACGATCTCCTTCCCTTCCTCACTGTTCTGTGCAACTGTTCGATCCGTGAGGCATGCCTACCAGTCTCACAGAAGCGTTCCGTTCTTCTACCAGTTCTGAAGCACGATGGTCTGGACCAGAGTGATCCAGCAAACTATCGCCCCATTGCGAATGTAACTTTTTTGTCTAAAATACTGGAACGCATTGTTGCTAACCAGCTGATTACTTATCTAGATGTGAATGAATTGATTCCGTCGCAGCAGTCGGGTTTCCGTCGGAATCACTCCACGGAGACTCTCCTGCTTCGGCTTTTGTCAGACTTCTATAGCGCAGTTGACTGTGGTCAGGTTACTCTCCTTGCTCTCTTTGATGTAAGCTCTGCTTTTGACTGTGTAGACCACTCCATTCTCTTGCAGCGCCTCTCTACTTCCTTTGGCTTGGTGGACCAGCCTCTAGAATGGCTTAGATCTTTTTTAACTGACCGCTCAAATTGTGTAGTCCTTGGTTCGTCCAGGTCTCTTTGGGTCCCTGCCCCTTTGGGTGTGCCCCAGGGTTCTGTCCTGGGCCCGCTGCTTTATCTTCTTTATACTGCTGATGTCTGCTCCTTGTTGACGTCTCAGGGGCTTCTACACCAACTATTTGCCGATGATGTGCAAGCCTACATCCACACCCATTCAGCCGATGCGGTGGCTATATACTGTGAGTCAGATGTGTCTGACTATGGATGTCCTCTCTTCTTGGATGGCCTCCAATCGGCTACTCTTAAATCCCTCTAAAACACAGCTCATTTGGCTGGGTAGCCGTAGACAACTGCAGGGTATCGACTTTCCTCAACTTACCCTGCTCTTTCCTCACATAACTTTTTCCCTCACAGTTCGTGATCTGGGACTTTCTCTTGACTCCGAGCTTACTTTATCTCAACATGTGAACTCAATTGCACGGAGTTGTTATTATCAGCTTCGTCAGCTTCGAGTGGTCTCTCGCTCTCTCTCTCTCTCATGATGCAGTTGTGGTCCTTGTTCATGCCTTTGTTACTAAAATTGACCACTGTTCCTCACTACTTGCTGGCCTTCCTCTTGGTGTTTTACTAGATCGAGTTCTACGCTCGGCTGCTCGGCTTATTGGACGGCTTCCTAAGTACTCTCCTGTCTCTGCATACATGCGTGATGTGTTGCATTGGCTGCCTATGTCTCAGCGTATCTCATATCGCATTGCTGCTCTTGTTTCACGTTGTGTTCTTGGCTGCGCTCCATCTTACTTGCGTGATCTTTGCCGCCCAGTGTCTTCGCTGCTTCGCTCTGCGACGAGGGGTGAGTTCCTTGTTCCACGGACTCGTTGGCTATTAGGCAGCGCCGTGCTTAATTGTTGCACTTGATTCCGTTTTTTACTTGTAGGCCATCTGACAGGGTTCTACAAGTCCCTCAATGGCTGGGCTGGGAGCGCTCCTGAGTAGTTTCTTGAAGGGGCGCTATATAAATGCTCTGAATGAATACCTGTCTGTCGTACTAAACGATTAAATGCAACGATGGTTAATTATTGCGTCAACACAAACGATTTAGAGGTGTCTAAGGGTTAAAATAAATTTTACAGTTTGTAGGGCCTACTAGTTAGTCTTTAACATTTTGTGGCGACTAGGGCAACTAGGCCTACTATTTAATATTAGGGCCTATATGCCAGGCTTGGGACTGGCACTGCCAGAGTATGAACAGTGGCGGAGTTAAATTATAACTAATTGGTCCGTTACTCCGATTTTACTACAATTTATTGCGATTGATGAGTATACATAGCTACGAATTGAAGCATTTTTAAGGTGTCTAAATTAGCTTTGTATTTTATGCAATATAAGTGTCCAGTGTGTAGCGAAATTTCATGGCCGCTATGGACCAGTGGCGGAGTGGCCACTGTGACTGTGCCCGTGTTCCATGGCACATGGGCCCCTCTGGTTTCAAAGTGCGGGGGCCCTGACCAGAAAGGAATTAATGATAGGCCTACCGTTGATACGTCAAAGTCACTGTACCACTGTTAAAGCAAGTTTAAAATGATGCTTATTTCGTTTAAATGTTGTGATAATACCCTATTCTGAGGACCATGTAATCTACCCTACCACCTGATCTTCTGGATATCACCTGTCGTCTCTCCACCCTATCGACGCAACTTGGTCCATAGCCTACCAACAACCACCTGTGAACTGTCAACAGGAATCCGTTGCTTGGCTCCACGTGTGTGCGTGGGCCCGCCATTGGTGACTCTTTTTCTAGTTTACTGTGCACTGTTCTGCAACTTGGTGTAATTGTCTAGTTGCAAATGACATCCAAGATCATACAGACTAGCGCAGAGAAAGCGCTTTTATGAGCTACTTAAAATGCGCTATAAAAGTGACCTGCTACATACATAAATACATGTCGACCTGATAACGTCTGGGTTTTGGAGCGCCATCGGTTAGTGCCACGTGCATTAGACACAGGTGCAATAGAAGTCACTAATAATTACAACTACATATACCAAAGTACTGTGACCTTTTTAAAGACAGGACGTGTCCAATGATAAAATGACAGTGATTTAAAATTAGGACTTGACACGATATATAAGCCATATAATATAAGCCACTCTCTTTTATCATGACATCTATGGATAAAAGTCTCGTCAATTTTGCACCAAAAAGCCACGCCATTCAAACTTCGGCGAACCACCGAATGAACTATTTATTCGCTGGATATAAAGGCCAACGGAAACGCTTTAACCACCACCACGACATCAAACACGGAGAATTCATTCGTTTCACTAAGCTTTGCCATGGAATCATAGATATAAAATGTCATAGATGGGACACACACCGCAGACATAAAATAGCATAGATGTGACACCGAACTGCGTAAACCCTGTCAAAAACGACTAATCTACACCGGAAATGAAACATCCTAACTCACTCTCCGGTTACTTAACCGAGATCACTCTGTCACACCTTCGCCCAGACCTCCCAGAAAGCCTTTTATTGACGACACTTCCCACACGTTATCGGATTAAGTCCTGGAACTACTTTTCGACGCGGATGGCTACACGTCACGCGGTCGGCCAGAATAAACAATCTACGATTATAAGCCATTCTAGCATAAACGAACCGCATCGGTTATATAAACTAATTAATCGTGCAGGTCTCATGACCCCACACGTGTCGAGTAAGCTATAAACTGCGCTTTATGATGCTCCTTCACTCGTGTACGAGGTTTCCTCCCGTGATATCGCTCATGATGTACGTCTGGCTCGCAGAGCCGTGCATAAAAGCTGCAAGACTTCCGCAACAGGACTACTTAAAAGTTATATCTGCTGGCAACAGTCACCACGTGCAGAGGCGTAGCCAAGAAAAAAATCAGAGGAGGTTTTTGGCTTTCGGATGGGGGTAATTAAAAATGGTCGTATTTTTTAGTGTTTGATAACAGTTATGCATTCATTTGGAAGGGGGTTGAACCCGTAAAAGCCCCCTTAAATACGCCCATGCCAGTGTGGCAAGATATTTCGTGTATGGATTGCTGTTAACTAAAGGCTATAGTGCTGTGGCCTAAACGTACAGTTGCTCTGCCTCCTTTCTCTGGTCTCTCGGACTCGAACTTCCATTGGACATCGATCTCTGGGCCTTCTTACCTATCTTCCTACCTACCTATCGACCTATCTAACTACCTTCCTATACCAACTTCCTTCCTACCTAATAATTACGATGCAGCGCTCGTGAATAAGCTGGTGTTTAGCGCTTTGCCATGTAATCTATTTCGGGCAGAGAGGAAATTAGTTTTACCGAAATGTGATCTACTGTTTCCCGCTCTTATCTCCGACTCTTTGCCAGAATCGTCTGCCGTCGTTCCTCCGTAGTTATTCGTAAAACCATGGCAACGGACGTGAGGACGGTTCGTTTGCGACGAGTTGCAATGGATACGGTTAATTAAAGCACGTTTCGCTAGTAAACATATATAATGGGAGAGAGAGAGAAGAGGAGGGGAGGAGGAAGAGAACAAGGAAAAAGGGGCAAAAGTAGGAAGGTAGGAGGAGGAGGACGACGAGGAGGAGGAGGAGGAGGTAGAATAGAGGTAGAGGAGCAGTAATAAGAGGAGGAGAAAGAAAGAGGAGGAGGAAGAGGAGGAGGAAGAAGAAGAAGAAGCGAGGAGGAAGGAATAGTAAGGAGAAGGTAGGAGGAAGAGATAAAAAATGGAGAGTAGACAGGTAGAAGGAGGAGGACGAGACGACTAGGAGGAGACGGAAGAGGTGGAGGAAGGGAGGAAGAAGAATGACAGTCTGAGGAAGAGAAACATAAGGAAGGAAAGAAGGTGATTACGAGCAAAGGTAGGAGGAAGAGAAAGCGGAGGGTGGAAGGGAGAAACGAGAGAGACAGAGAAAGAAATTACTTAGTGGACAAATTAGGCATTTGGAGGCGTATGGAGAAAACAGGACGAAGGCGAGGACAAGCCGGTAGGATTGAGTCGGTCGTTTGGACAACGACGGTTCTCTCAGTAGGCATCGCAGAGCATTAGAACTTCTCTGCGATGCCTACTACAAGAGCGCCTGAATACGTGAAGACATGTAAAATTTTATAAAAATCCACACATATATTCCCCCGCGTTTCCATAAAGTATATCACTTAATCACTTTGTATAGGTGATGGACTATATCTGACATTTACAATTACAATTACAATTACAAACTTCAACTAAAACTGCAGAAGCAAAGAGGATCCGAGTACATGAGTGTGCACTCGGGATCTTGGCCGAATCCTCATCCGCTAAGCTTACCATACATTTAAATGCTAGTCTGAACTTTCAATTCTAGGCCACCCTACATATAGATTTATACGTAGCCTACTGTCATTTTTCATTGTAGAACAATATATTCATCAGTAGCAGTTTACCGCACCTTTAGACGCCTAGGCCTACTTATCAAGCTATTCATCCGAAGCAAGAACGGCAGCCTTCTTTCTTCAACCATGTTCAATGTTCTCTTGATTAGGTGTAGGGCGTGAGAAATAAAAAAATTAAATGATTCAAATTTCTTTCGAGATAAGCGATATACGAACAAAATATAGCATTAAAACGAATTGCCACGCCAGGAGTCAAAACCCGTCACATGTCGGTTTCTGACCTTTTTATCCAGTCATATTCTACAATTAATCTGCTTCAAACTACTTTTAACAGAATGAAAATATCTTTTTTCTGACTGAAGTTATGCACATTTGATTCTTTCATTGGTAGCCTATTATATAGAGTGAAAAATCGAATAAAAAGAATATTCATGTCAACAAAGTCCTCAGAAACCATTAGGCTACTTGAAATATTCTGCAATTTTGCCTTGCAATAAAGGGCAATCTTTTGTGTCGAATAAAACAAATGGCATCAAAATCGGATTACTACTTTGCAAATTACGGCAAATTCATTGGCAACTGCTGAATTGAAGAATGTTCTATATTTCTGACCCGTCTTTCCTATTCCAGCTTCGAGCTCAATATCTAGAAAGCGACAAGCGACGGGTTTTGAGCCCTGGCGTCACAATTTATATTGATATATTACAATTACATTATATTGATATATTGATCATAATATATCAGGTGTTCTGATTTATCTTTAGCTCTTTCGCTGACTGCATCAGTTATACCAGAGTAACGATATATATAAATTAACAAATACAATTTCGACATCATTATATGAGGAGTTGAATTACAAAACCAGACAAATCCGTTTTCAACTATTCTGAGAAAGTGAGAAAAACTGAGAACGTAAAAATTCGACAAAAATTAAACAATTGACAACTCCGCTGATTATTTACAAGGAACCAGAGCTAATTAGACCAGTTTTTGAAAATCTTCTCGTTTAGTGAGAGTTGATATAAAGGTTTAAATTTTGGAATTATCTGGTTTTGCACATCATAGGCTATCTTAATATATCTTCGAATAGGCCTACAACAGATTCAGGAACAATTCCTGACCCACGAATTGAATTGTTCGTGTCTAACTGAATGGATCCTTCGTCTCTCTATCTCGATCTTACCTTTCGGATCGATCACTCCATCTTCCAATCCGTGCAGCTTTAGCAGGATCGACGCTGACGTCATATCCCGTCCGGCAGAAAGATACAAAAGAAGCAGGAAAGTCGAATTCCAAAATGCGGACGACGCCATCTTGTGCCTGTGTTAGTAAATTTGCCGACAAGACTCTCCAAGATTTCTTAGTTTCGTGACTAGTCAGTTATTCTTCTAATCTGCTCGAATTTGGAAGTTTCCTGTGGTTTGAACAGGTTAGAATCGCGCTGTTGGTTGAGATTAATAATTTAAAGGTTCGATTAAATGGAATTTGCTGATGTTCTGACAGAATTAGTGGTCAACTTCGATGATTTCTTATTTTGAAATTCTTAAATCTTGGACACCTTTATTAGGCTGACACTCCGAAAGATAAAGACTTTGCTTCACCAACTACAAGGCGATGTTCCTGATGTATTACATTTAATTTAGTGGACAGAATGTTTGCCACAGGTTTCAATCATTGACCGAAAAATCCAATTGGCAGTTACTCTAATCCAACACAGAAAAATCTGCAGACGATGTCGATATTCGCGCCTAATTCACCTCACTTAAAACCGAAACCGGTTTCCAAAGCGTACATCAAACTCAACCGAAAGCGAACAACAACGTTCTGGTAAATCGCACCGCGTGGAAGAAGAACCTGGTGATACGCAGCTCCGCGTTTATCTTCAGCGTTTACACGAACCCAGAAATTAACAGAATTTCTAAATTTTCCTCTGAATGATTTCCTGGTGAGGGCAAACAGACCGTGCGTGCCAACGCGACGTATATGCTCTGTGTCGTCCACCGAGTGGGGGAATCAGTTATTACCAGCGATCGAAGAACACCTCAGCCTCTCCTACCGCGTCTCCGATTGAATGCCTCTGGCACGATCCAATCCTGCAGACCGACGACCTACGCACCAACTGACCGCCCGACCGATGCCTTCCTTGCATGCACCGACCACCGAAGGCAGAGAGCAAGGTGTGACTCGGTTCAGGCTGATGATGATAGGATTGGGGCGTAGACAGACAGACGGACGGACACAGGCAGAGAGACAGATAGACAGACAGACAGACAGACAGGCAGAAGGCAGACAGACAGGCAGAAAGACAGACAGACAGGCAGAATGGCAGACAGACAGGCAGACAGAAAGACAGGCAGGCAGACAGAAAGACAGACAGACAGGCAGAATGGCAGACAGACAGGCAGACAGAAAGACAGGCAGGCAGACAGACAGACAGACAGACAGGCAGAATGGCAGACAGACAGGCAGACAGAAAGACAGGCAGGCAGACAGAAAGACAGACAGACAGGCAGAATGGCAGACAGACAGGCAGAAAGAAAGACAGTTGGCAGGCAGACAGACAGACATACGGAAATATAGACAGACGACAGACAGACAGAAAGACTTACACAGGCACACACAGAAACGCGGATAAAATTAATGGACATGGAAACACGGGCAAATAAACAGCGAGAAAAAGAGACAGACAGATAGACAGAAAGACATACAGACGAATAGATAGACAGACAGAAAGTCACGCGAAAAAGACAGACAGAAAGCGAGACATACAGCCGGGCAAACAGAAAGACATTCAGACAGACAGACAGACAGACAGACAGAGACAGACAGACAGAAAGGCTTACAGACGAGAGAGCGACAGAGAGCCAGACAGGAAGACAGACATGCAGAAAGAAAGACAGATGAAAGACAGACACATAGACAAACATACAGACAGACACACAGACAGACAAACATACAGACATACAGACAGACAGACAGGAAGTGTAGATGTACCTGACGTGGGTTGATGGATGCAGAAGGGATCGGTAGATGAAAAGCGGCGTCCAAAGGACATCCGTTGTCCAACCTCGAGGCGTCTCATGGATACCGAACTAAAATCCCGCAAATTCGCTAAAGCCTTCTTATCGCCGCCTTCCTTATTAAGCAAAAGCCTTTGCAGATGCGTTGCCGTCTGTCTATTTACCCGTCTGCGTGTCTGCCTGCGTATGCCTGTGGATGCGTGAGGGTATGTCTTTGTATAATATACAGATTATATATATATATATATATTATATATTGGCTTTAGGCAATATATTATATATAATTATAATTATATATGTATATATAATTATATATAATTATAATTATATATATATGTATGAAATAGGCATCTGATTATAGTCCTATGATGTATCAATCTGGATAATATACTGTATATGTATATTATAATTAAATATTCTATTTATGGAATTTTTATATAGTGTGGATATAGGCTAATGATACTCTGTGTATATTATTAGTGTTTCAGGAATATATAGCAACAGCACTGACGACTCATAAGATGCATGCTCACGGTTTCGAGACAAAACGTTGACAACAGTTTTGGATCCTTAGGTGTCCAGGGATGGGCAAATTACTCGGAAAAATGTAATTGAATTACGAATTACAAATTACTTTTGGACATGAAATGTAATTTCAACTCACAAAATACATGGGAAATGTAATTGAATTACAAATTACTTTGGGACATGAAATGTAATTTCAAATTACAAAATACATGGGAAATGTAATTGAAAGGTACAAATTACTTTGGGACATGAAATGTAATTTCAAATTACAAAATACATGGGAAATGTAATTGAATTACAAATTACTTTGGACTCATAAAATGTAATTTCAAATTACAAAATACATGGGAAATGTAATTGAATTACAAATTACTTTGGGACATGAAATGTAATTTCAAATTACAAAATACATGGGAAATGTAATTGAAAAATGTACAAATTACAAATTACTTTGGGACATGAAATGTAATTTCAAATTACAAAATACATGGGAAATGTAATTGAATTACAAATTAACAAATTAGAAATTGAGCAATTTCAAGTAATTTCAATTACGTAGCCTAATTTCAATTATTGACCATCCTTGCCAATATCTATACCGTTTTGCCCCTGGTCGATCCCATTCCCACCAGGACATATTGAACTTATCCCCACAAAGGTGTGACCATTGACCAATCCCCTCACCCGTTGGCTGTCGTTGCATGGGACATGGTGTCCAATTGGTTAGAGCGCTTTCCCTGTGACGCGGAGAGCACGGGTTCGAGCCTCCGTGAAATCAGGCGGTTTAGGGACATTGAGCAAGTTCTTCACTCACAGTTGCTCTGCGCCATCGATGTTCTCATGGGCGTGTTTAGGGGGTGGTTTATGGGTTCAAACTCCCTCCCGAAATGAATGCTTACTGTTATTAAACACTAAAATGTAGAAAAATACGACCATTTCTAATGAAAACTCCCCCGAAAGCTAAAAATCGCCTCCGAACATTTTTAGGACTTCGCCCTGGAGGTTGTGTAGTGTACACTTGTGAACTTTGGAAGAAGGACAGTATCAAAATATAGTTGTATTGTAATGTATTAAGCTTTCTTTGAATCAAAAATAAAGCTGTCGCGTCGCAAAAATATTTCAGCACAGGGCCAAAAAGTTGTGGTGACTGTCACGATCCCTTTTAAAAGAGGTGGTGACCGGACACCACCGTCACAACACAGAATTACACCTATGATTGCGACAGTCATTACAACAAGAATCGGGAGACTTCCAAGTCTGGGCACTGCCGTGGTAATAGCCCCTTCACGGCAACTAACGCATGCAGGTCTCGGGCAATCTCAGTCTGGGAAAAACAGTTACCGTATCGTATCCCAAGCGGGAGTTTTATGTGATAATAATTGGCAAACGATGGGACTGTCCCCACCGTTTCCGGTTTATTTATGTTTGCGCGATCAAAGGTCGGGAGTTACGCCTCGGGAAAAGCCGAAGCGTCACGACACGATGAATTATTAATAGGGCGTCTGGGCCTTTCCATGTGTCGCCATTCGGGGTATCTCTGGGGCAATTGAAAACACCCGTAGCCGAGAAACGCGACCGCTTTTCAACGGGAGTCGATTGCTGTCGAAGAAAATACGAGACCAAAGCCGTAAAGAGAAGATTGGTTTCCTCAGAGGAAAAGTCCGACGTTAGGGAAATTGATGGAGAGCTTTGGCGCACGGTTTTGACGTTTCATATATACTGCGTGGGCAAGTGAATAGCGGATCACGTACGTTGGAGGAAATTGGGTAAAGGAGTTGCAAGACCAGGCATCAAAGAAGTCCAGATAATAGGGTATTTTTGGACAAAAATGTGCAGTTTTGATATTGTCGAGCGTGCAGTTCCCAGTTGAATTGTCTGGAGTGTGGAATGTTTAGTACAGTATATGATTGCTTTAGAGATTGGCTGAAGTCAGCTACACACGATTTCATTCTAATACCTGAAATTTTACTTACCAGTTCGAGTACAGTTCAGGGAAAAGTGTTGCAATGTATGAAGTTGACATTGCTGAATATTTTAGAAACTGTACTTAAAGGTTATAGGAAAGAATAGAGGAACCGATTGGGTGATGGAACACCATCGTCTTCCCTCTTACCACAGGGCTGTCTCCCCTGACCAAAACCCCCGGATTCTAATCTGTCACCGAAACTGACCCAAGAGCCTGGCTCTGACTGCCTTGATTTGATATAGCGCTAGTTTATGAGCTGGTCTCCCTATAACGCAGCTTTTGTGCGGCGCTGATGAATTTCTGAGATTTACATTTTGCTTTACAAGTGGAGTGAAAGAAGAAAGGAATATGAAGTACTGGAAATCAGAGGGAATAGGGAAAAGACAGAATATGGGATAGACATGGAAATAATGGGTAGACGGAGGAGTATGATAACTAAATAGGGAAGGGGTAAAGGAGAGAAAAGGAATGGAAATGAGGCTGAGACGGGAAAGAAGGGAGAAGATAATGAAAGGGAGAATTTAAAGACGTACTATTCTGAGGAGGAAGAGAAGAAGTGGAGAGCTGTTAAGGAGGAATAAAATTGAAATAGGGAGAAAAATTTCGGTAGGGACAGAATATAACAAAGAGGAGAAGGAATAGAAACGTAAGAGGAGAAGGAAAAGAAGGAAGAGAAGAAGGAAGAGGAGAAGGAGTAAGAAAAGGAGGAGGAGAAGGAAGAGGAGAAGGAAGAGAGAGAGGAGGAGAAGAAGGAAGAGGAGAAGGAAGAGATAGATGAGGAGGAGAAGGAAGAGGAGAAGGAAGAGATAGAGGAGGAGGAGAAGGAAGAGGAGAAGGAAGTGATAGAGGAGGAGGAGAAGGAAGAGGAGAAGGAATAGAGACGGAGGAGGAGAAATGGAGAGGGAAGAGGAGAAGCTTAGAAGAGACTGTATCATGTTGCATTATATATTCGTAATCGTATATTGTCGCTGGCCTAATTTGGCCTTTGTATAACAGACTATGTCTGTCTGTCTGTCTGTCTGTCTGTCTATCTCTGTCTCTGTCTCTCTCCCCGTTTCTCTGTTCCTCTCTCCTTGGCTATCTTTCGCTCACCCTCTGTCTTCACTCCGGACATCAGTTATTATTCTTCCTTGATGTGATAATTAGCCACGGGCTGTTTATGTCATGACACGCAACCTGGCGCCAAAACCGTCATGCCCTTTAGCAACGCCCACTTATCATTGCATGTATCTGTAAGAGTGAACGTCAGCACCATATTAACTCAAATCTGTCATCAATATCCGTGTATATACTTAGAGCTATAATCTGATGCATGCATAAGACCCACACGCAACCACCTACGCACACACCCACGCACAAATATACATGTCGACGTACATTTATATATATATATATATATATATATATATATATATATATATAAATGTACCATTGTACTGTGGTCCAAACTCTATTCCTGGATCCTAAATCAATCAATCAATACAAACTTGATATAGCGACCCTTCAAGATGCCACGTATACTCAGAGGCTATCCCGGCCCATCCAGCAGCGGCTGAAAATAGCGGTTTCTAAAGACAGTAAAAGGCAGAAGAATTTGTCCTTGGTAGCAGACTGGCCATAAGCCAATGGAAGGTCGTTCCAAATGGTCAGGCCCGCGACATAAAAAGGCCGACATTGCATTGTGGAAGTGTATGCAAAGGTGACAAGCAAGAGTCACCATAGACCACAGAGCGTAGAGATCCTGTATGGATTCTGGTAATGCAGGAATCCAATCAACGCCAAACACCTGAAAATGAAGACCATGTGACTCTCGCTAGGACTTTCTTCGACGCTGTCGTTAATTAGACGATAAGTACAAATGAAACTAATTACTACGTTGAATGTAATTGTGCAGTATTTACTTAGAATGCACTCAGAATCCTGTTTGGCCAAGATTTGCGTGGAATAGGTCGTTATTGAGCAAAATCAGCAGAACGTACCGCTGGATGTTAGCACGTGCAGGCTAAACAATACAACAATTGATAATTGAGAACTTACAGTTGATAGTTGTTAATTGATAATTAATCATTAATCAATAATAATAATAATGATGATGATGATGATAATAATAATAATAATAATAATAATAATAATAATAATAATAATAATAATAATAATAATAATAATAATAATAATAATAATAATAATAATAATAATAATAATAATAATAATATTCTTACACGGCGAATAACATGAAAACAAAAAGGATGTCTGGAAAAGCAATACGCTGGGAAAAGAAATTGTTCAGAAACACAGACCTACAGTTATCTAAATCGAGACACTGTGCTATTATTTTGTAGGCCTATTTCAGGCCCGAAGTTAATGATGATCCACAGCGCAGTTTCAACAGAAGGGACATTGTGCTATACTAGCGCGTTGCAGAGGCTGCTCTGTGTAGGAAACGCAAGCAGAGACAGACTTCGTCATTAATCATCCAGAGACCTGAACGGCCAAATGGAAAAAACGTCGCACAAATCCAGTATGATTGATCGATGATCGTCATTAAGTAATTAGAGGTAATTAGACTGCAGCCAGTCCCTGACCTATCGGGACTGACCGACTAAGCTGCGTGTTACCGAGTTCCGCCAGTTAGACATTGAAAGCCTCGCGTTACGCCATAGTTACTGTCACTGCAAAGTCCCACATCACAGACTCGTCGCTACACCATGCTGTAGCAACGAGCACCGTCTTTTTTATCAGTCCCTTAAGCTGGCCCTGAGCCAACCATGGGTATACGAAGTACTAGCGACTTCATTTTTATCAGTCCCTTAAGCGACATGTAGCCCTGAGCCAACCATGGGTATGAAGTACTAGCGACTTCATTTTTATCAGTCCCTTAAGCTGGCCCTCAGCCAGCCAGGGTATGAAGTACTAGCGACTTCATTTTTATCAGTCCCTTAAGCTGGCCCTCAGCCAGCCATGGGCATGAAGTACTAGCGACTTCATGTTCTTAGCCTCGGCATTCCAGTCCTCTCCGTCGCCGTCTCATAATCTCACCGACAGTGTACGGTCAGTGTACTCATTATAGTCGAGTTGAATAGGGGAGCAGGTGGAGCAGAAATCTAGATTCAAATTTCTGCCCTGGCAAGGATTTAAGCCCTCGACCTCTCGACTGACAGTGCAGCACGCTTACCACTACACTAACGAACACGTCTTTTAAAAGACGCTTTAGATATAATATTATATACATCTGACTGATGATAAGATACCACGATAAATAAATAAATAATAAGTATATAGTGGAGTGGGATGAAATTCAGTTGGAATGGGGTGGATGGAGGTGAGGCGAGGTGGGATGGAGTAGATTGAGATGGAGTGGGTATGGGGAAGATCATAGTTGTAAAAAACGTTTTCGTTTTTATTTTTTTTCCAAAAACCTCGTTTTTTTCGTTTTTTATTTCTCGTCTCGTTTTTTCTCGTTTTATTTTTTATGTAACTTTATTAATTTATTAACTGTATGTTACTATTTGTTTAATTTTATTTTTGTCTGATATCCCTTACGTTGTCTCCATCCTTTCAAGGATTCATCTAATTTACGTCACTATTTATTGTCATCAGTTGAAATAAACAGCACTGTATAGTAAATAAAATTTATAAAAGTTATTTGAATTTCTAAGTTATCCAAAATGCGAAATGTTGTCTTTGTACTCAGTAATCTCTGATTGACTGATAAACTGACGGATATTACTCCATATCAAGGTGTTATATAAGTCAGAACTTGTAAGTAGACCGAACATTTTTAATTAAGTACCAGTACACTCTATACTTGCAAAGTTTAGTTTTTAATTGCTTAGGTCAGCATGGATTTATGTGGACTTATGACATTGTATACAATTTAAATTTGAAAAGATTTCAATATATTTAATTTCTCAATTTCTTTTAAAACCACACTTATGAAAAAAATAATTGTTGTAGATTACTGTTACTTGGTGTTTACTAATAAAGTTATGTTATTTGCTGATTAAAATTAAATTGTGTAAACAAGGTTTTTAATAATAGGCTAAAATACAGTAAAAGATGTAGAAAAATCAAATTATTTTCTTTTCCGTTTTATTCTCGTTTTTCCCGTTTTTTATTTTTTTCAATAAAACGACGTTTTTTCCCGTTTTTTATTTTGAATTTACCGTTTTTAACAACTATGGGGAAGATATTGGTGGCAGGAGGAGTGGCCAGATAGATGGTAGAAATGACAGGCAGAGACGGTTCAGTTGATGATGATGGACAGTGTTTGGGAGGAAGGGTGACAGAAAATTACCGGAAACGAGGGCGGGGCGGGAAACATACATGGACGACATAGTGATAGAGATACACAGAGAGAGATACAAGGACAGAGGCAACGAGAAAGAGACAAGCAGGCGAAGATACACAGACAAGAAGACCGAGTCAAAGAGGCAGATATACACGAAGACACAGAGACAGAGATACAAAGAAAGAGACGAAGAGAAAGAGAGACACACAGACGAAGACATAGAGACAGAGATTAGCAGACGGAGACAAAGATACGCAGACGAAGATAGAGATATAAAGACGAACATGCAGATGAAAAAGAAAGAGGGATGATGTTGGAACGAAAGGACAAATGAACTGGGAGTGGCAGATGAGTTGTATCATGTGGATGGGAGGTGAAGGGAGAGAGTGCAGCTCACAAGAGAATAGAAAACGTCATATGTTATGATAATAGAGACAACGACGAAATAGAAGAGGAGGAAGAACAGAGGGACTGAGCAGGAGTGTCTGCTGCCAATAGGAACGGGCACACACACACACTCACGACCTAGAAATATACAGATGATAGATAGATAGATAGATAGATAGATAGATAGATAGATAGATAGATAGATAGATAGATAGATAGATAGATAGATAGATAGATAGATAGATAGATAGATAGATAGATAGATAGATAGATAGATAGACAGACAGACAGACAGATAGATAGATAGATAGATAGATAGATGATAGATAGATGATAGATAGATAGATAGATAGATAGATAGATAGATAGATAGATAGATAGATAGATAGATAGATAGATAGATAGATAGATAGATAGATAGATAGATAGATAGATAGATAGATAGATAGATAGATAGATAGATAGATAGATAGATAGATAGATAAATAGATAGATAGATAGATAGATAGATAGATAGATAGATAGATAGATAGATAGATAGATAGATAGATAAATAGAGACACACAAAGACAAACAGACAGAGAGGGAGACAGGAAGAGAGAAATGAGAGAGATAGAGACAGACAAACAGACAGACATACAGAAAGAGACAGAGAAAGACATACAAAAACAGAGGCAGAGACAGCGATACATGTAGCGTGTTTCCGAGGTAACTTCCGAGGTACCTAAAAGGCATTATTTTGAGTGTCTTGATAAATACACACATAAAGATAGATATAGAAAAAACAGGTAAACGGACATTATTGCAGACACAGGCAGACATAGTTTCAACCGTCATCTGGCCGTTGACAGATTGCATCAGATATTAAAGGAGTTCGTTTTCTTCCAGATTGCGGCAAAACTGAATAAAAACGTCGGATCGCAATTCGTCTTCGAGAGAAGACAGCCGTTTTGCATTTGGTAAAAGTCTGGAGCCACAAAAAAAATCGAATGAAACTGTAAGAGAGCGGATGGAAGAAGAGGATATGGAGAACGTTTTCAGAAAGAGATTAAGATTCGTTCACTCGTTCATTCTCAGAATGTAAATAGCGCCCCTTCAAGAAACCTACTCAGGAGCGCAAGATGGATGGGACATGTGGTCCTTGTGGATATGGATAAAAGAAGAGGCAATCAAGTGATGATATGGAGCCCAGAAGGAAAAGGAAAAGGGAAAGACTACGGAAGAATTGTCCGGAGACCATCAATGAGGACTTGAGGTGGTTGGAGATGTTTCGTGGAACGAAGGTTAACGACTGGCAAATGGGCAGAGACGATTGGTACTGGTCTTCTAGCCGAGCCACGATGTAGAACAGTTATGGGCTCTCGTGCATTCCACGCCTCTGCTCCAAAGGAATGGAATCGACTGCCACTCTCTCTTCGTAGCTCAAATTCACTCACTTCCTTCAAAAAGCGACTCAAAGCTCACTATTTCTCCTTGGCTTTCAAGGATTTGGAAATCTAAGTGCATCTTCACCTGGCGGCTGACTATCCGCGCCTCAGATTCACATTTCGGTGTGACCTTGCGCGCGTTATAAATTTATTTAATAATAATAATAATAATAATAATAATAATAATAATAATAATAATAATAATAATAATAATAATAATAATAATAATAATAATAATAATAATAATAATAATAATAATAATAAGTACATATTCGTTTATTCTGACACAAGTTGACATGGCTGCAGCTTGTTTTTCACGCGATGAAAGATCTCACCCGATGAATGCTTCTTTGATCGATTAATTGAAAAAGTGCTTACGTCGTCTATAAATACACAGTCGTTTGTTTACAGTTTTATCTGACGTCTCCATTGTTTATGTGCAGAAGATTTTACTCTATAAGGGAAAACCGGATGTGATTGATCGTCACCGTACATAGGGCCTACACCAAACAGACGTCATCGGCCGATTCAAAACAGGAAGTACTAATTTAACGAGAGACCTCTCAGTTGGTTTTGACATGATGTCGCCAGAACGACTCCAAGCTTGTTGATCTCAGAAAGATGTCATACCTCAGTACAAATACACAATGACACTGTCACAATGATGATAACTGCAGAAATAAATGAGTAAGTCGAGATCAAAATCAAAAACGACGACGACAACAACAACAACAACAGACCGGCTATTGTGAATCTGAATGTAGGCCTACTGCTTGATATTTATTGTGAATCTGAATGTAGGCCTACTGCTTGATATTTATTGTGAATCTGAATGTAGGCCTACTGCTTGATATTTATTGTGAATCTGAATGTAGGCCTACTGCTTGATATTTATTGTGAATCTGAATGTAGGCCTACTGCTTGATATTTATTGTGAATCTGAATGTAGGCCTACTGCTTGATATTTATTGTGAATCTGAATGTAGGCCTACTGCTTGATATTTATTGTGAATCTGAATGTAGGCCTACTGCTTGATATTTATTGTGAATCTGAATGTAGGCCTACTGCTTGATATTTATTGTGAATCTGAATGTAGGCCTACTGCTTGATATTTATTGTGAATCTGAATGTAGGCCTACTGCTTGATATTTATTGTGAATCTGAATGTACTGCATGCTAGTTGTTGTGAATCTGAATGTATAGAAGGCTACTTTTAATGAGTTCACCTGAATCTAGAGCAAGTAACCTGTTTTTGTCCCCATTTACAGAAGAAGTCAAATCCTGGAAGATCGTGACTGCGGTGGAATTACAATTATTAGGGTCGAACAGGTTGCCATTACTGTACATCCATGTAGGCCTATCTGTAGGCAGTTATTTAGCTCCTTTTGCGATTCTGAGAAACCGCGTATTAAATATCTTAATTACGGATGGCATGAAACCGGTTCAGATTTCCAATCATCTCACACGAGATACAACGCATGCAGGTGGTTTCGAATTCAGAACACAGCGACGGAGAGAACAACAACACGTTGCCAAACAACAGAAATTCATCTATCATCTATTATCCTCGTTATTCATTACATATTACATATTTAATATTATATTATGTTCCAGGTGCCAATCAGGTAAGTATAAACAGGAACCCACCTGGATCTCTGTGTCTCTGTCTCTATCTGTCTGTCTGTCTGTCTATCTATCTGTCTATGTATGTATGTATGTATGTATGTATGTATGTATGTATGTATGTATGTATGCATGTATGTATGTATTTATGTATCTATGTATCTATCTATCTATCTACATCCATCTGTCTGTCTGTCCCTCTGTCTCTCTTTCTCTCCTGTCTCTCTGTCTGTTTCTTTCTCTGTCTGTCTGTGTCTGTCTGTCTCGCTCTCTCTCTCTATCAGTAGCTCCCTTGCCTCACTTTCATGCGTTCGTTTGAAGTGGTCTCTTGTTCTCTGCCTCTGTCTCTTTGCCTCTGTCTCTCTGTCTCTCCTGTCTCTTTCTCTGTCTTTCTCTTTGTCACTTTTCTATCGTCTGCGTCTCTCTCTCCTAGCTTTTTCTTTCATTCTTCTCTGTCGCTGTCTCTGTCTCCTTCTCTGTCTTTTTGTCTCTCTCTGTCTTTCTCTGTCTCTTTCTGTCTGTCTCTCTCTGTCTCTCTTTCTCTCTGTCTCTGTCTCTCTGTCTCTCTGTCTCTGTCTCTGTCTCTCTGTCTCTGTCTCTGTCTCTGTCTCTGTCTCTGTCTCTGTCTCTGTCTCTGTCTCTGTCTCTGTCTGTCTGTCTCTGTCTCTGTCTCTGTCTCTGTCTCTGCTCTCTCTCTCTCTCTCTCTCTCTCTCTCTCTCTCTCTCTCTCTCTCTCTCTCTCTCTCTCTCTCTCTCTCTCTCTCTCTCTCTCTCTCTCTCTCTCTCTCTCTCTCATACCTGTCTTCGTAAGTCGTCTTCTGTCGTCTAAATCCTTCTCCTGATATCTTTAATCCGCATCAGTGGAAGTCGAGTCACGATCTATGCTTTTACCAAGATGTCTCCTACTTATGCAGCGCCAGACTCCAGATCAGTCAAATATTATCATTCGCTAAAAGCTGATCGGCGTCCATAGGCTAATTATCTTTGTCTGTCTGTCTGTCTGTCTGCATGTCTGCCTGTCTGTCTGTCTTCCTTCCTCTCCTTCTGCCTGTCTGTCTGTCTTCCTTCCTTCCTCTCCTTCTGCCTGTCTGTGTGTCTGGATGCTTACGTGTATATGAAGAGACCCGCCAATCCGCCTATACCAGCTTGATAGCCTGCCAGCTTTCAAATCTGGCAGCCTGCTTGTCTGAATGCCTGTTTGGTAGCATGCATATGCCTATCTGTCTGCATGTTTGTCTGTCTTTGGTTCTGTTTGGCTCTCTCCCTTCGTGGATCATTGACTGGTTCACTGGCTGGTCGTAAAACTACTGTTAAACAGCCATAGAAGCGCTATATAAGTAACCATTATTACAGCTCAGTAAGTTACTCGGCTTTACATTACTGTACAGTATATTGCATTAAATTTAATCACTAAACGAGCTCTATATAAATCCAGGGTTCGAATCGAGAACGGGAAAACTGTAGGCCTATTAGACTGGAAGCAGCTTATGACATCAAAGCATTTCATATTTCGCAGTATCGCATTGCATTATTAAACTCTCTGTCTGTCTGTGTGTTTCTCCGTCCGTCTGTCTGTCTGTTTGTCTACCTGTCTGTCTGTATGGTCGTTTGTCTATCTGTTTGTCTGCCTGCCTGCTTGTCTGCTTGTCTATTCGTTTGTCCGTCTTGTATGTATGCTTGGCCGTGTGTTCGTTTGTGTATAAGTGTGTACAGGGATTGGCAAATTACTCGGAGAAATGTAGTTGAATTACAAATTACTTTGGGACATGAAATATAATTTCATATTACAAAATACATGGAAAAATGTAATTGAATTACAAATTGCAAATTACGTGATCTCAAGCAATTTTAATTCGGTACGTGACTTTTTGGCGCCGCCGTTTTGACGCCGGCCATTTAGGCGCCGGCTGTTTAGGCGCCACCGTTGGGTTGGTAAATTATTTCGCTCTCAGAAACACGCAATAGAAGTTCGGAAGTTGGATTGATGAGAAAGGTTTTTGGTAAATGGTGGCTGGATTGATGAAAAGAATTGCTTCAATGGGAGTTGGATTGATAAAAATAATTGTTTCAATTGGAGCTGGAATGATGAAAATAATTGTTCCAATGGGAGCTGGATTAATTATAAGAATTGTTTTCTTAAAATCGAAGCTGATTGATGAAAATAATTGTCTCAATGGAAGCCGGATTGATGAAAAGAATTGCTTAAGTGGGAACTGGATTGATCAAAATAATTGTTTCAGTGGGAGCTGGATAAATTATAAGAATTGTTTTCGTAAAGTCGAAGCTGATTGATAAAAATAATTTCTTCTTTCGTCACTGGAAGCTGGATTGATGACAGTTATCATGGACATTGGTAGACTGCCTTCTTACAAACGAATAATACAGCATTAAGAAGATGTTATTGAAGATGGTATTAATTAATTTTAATCAATTTAATCAATTAAACTCACCATAAGAACTTGGCTCTCCTACTGATATTTCTTTGCATTAAAAAGTTAACATTATTTACTACGTTTATTAGCGCCAAAACGTCCTGCTTCGTTAACTGATGGTCGTTCCGAACGCCAGGTGGTACGATGCCAGGTGGTACGATGCCAGGTGGTACGATGCCAGGTGGTACGATGCCAGGTGGTACGATGCCAGGTGGTACGGTGCCAGCCAGGTGGTATGGTACGATGCCAGGTGGTACGATGCCAGGTGGTACGATGCCAGGTGGTACGATGCCAGGTGGTACGGTGCCAGATGGTACGATGCCAGGTGGTACGATGCCAGGTGGTACGGTGTTCCAGGCAGGTGGTTCCGAACTGCGAAATCCTATAAAAGCCGTTGGATTAAATTAAATTTGATTTGATTGGACATTATTGGATTTGATTGTTTAGAATAAATTGGGATAGATTAGAATATATTACGTAATTTACATTACATTAGACTACATTGTGAATAAGCTGGTGCCCTGTCCTTGGCTTTCGAGTGGCGCTTTAGAAGTTTGGAGATTACGATTACGATTAGATTACATTAGACTACATTTAGATCACATTTCATTGGATTGGATTGGATTTGATACTACTTGAGATTTCAACAAAACTACATCTTGTTGTTGTATTGGGATCGGTCGGGCTATCTCTCTCAGTTCTCTCTTTTCATCGGTTAATTTTCCCCCGATGAGTTACTATTTAGGCGTGCACTCGCAAATGCCTGCCTGTGTGCCTGTCTGTCTGTCTGTGTGCCTGTCTGTCGCTCTGTCTGTCTGGCTGTCTGTCTGCCTGTCTACCTGCCTGTCAGTGTGCCTGCCTGTGTGCCTGTCTGTCTGCCTGTGTGCCTGTCTATCTGTCTGTGTGCCTGTCTGTCACTCTGTCTGTCTGGCTGTCTGCCTGTCTACCTGTCTGTGTGCCTGAGTGCCTGTGTGTCTGCCTGTGTGCCTGTCTGTCTGTGTGCCTGTCTGTCACTCTGTCTGTCTGCCTGTCTACCTGCCTGTCAGTGTGCCTGCCTGTGTGCCTACCTGCCTGTGTGCCTGTCTGTCTGCCTGCCTGTCTGCCTGCCTGCTTGCCCTTCGACTGTCTTTTCCTGCTGTAGATGCTGAAGAATGAGTAAATAACACGACAGTGTGTGGTAAACGTCGCCGTGTGTCATTTAAATTACTTAGGTTTCCCATAACTACCTTTTCATCGAGCTCTGTGTCTATGCGTCTTTCTGTGTTTTTGTCTGTAAGGTCAAGTGTGTCTGTGTGTACCTTTCTGTCTATCTGTGTGTCTGTCTCTCTGTCCTGTCAGTGTGTGTCTATCCGTTCGTGTGCCTATGTGCTTGTGTGACTTTTCTGTCTTTTATCTGTTTGATCTGTGTGTGGGTATGTGTGACGACGTGTAACTGTCTGTCCGTCTGTCCCTCTGCCTATCTGTCTATCCGTCTGTCTGTCCATCTACGTATCTGTATCTGTGTGTCCTTCTATCTGCCTGGTTCTGTTTCTGTCTTTTCTGATTCTTTGTTTGCGTTTGTTTTGCTATCTATATACCTCACCGTGTGTCTGTGTGTCTGTCTGAATGTTTTATACTTTCTATCTATTTGCATGCCTGCCTGCCTGCCTGCCTGCCTGCCTGCCTGCCTGCCTGTCTGTCTGTCTGTCTGTTTGTCTGTGTACAATCAGCGTCCTTAGTTAGGTTCCACATGCATCCGCAATTGGGTAGACGGACATTATCCTCTGGACACAATCCCCGGACATAATCCGCCCGGACAAAATCCCGCCGGACATAATTCCCCAAGCTAGGACATACATACATACACACATATACAAACACATTTGCATGCTTACATACATACATACATACATACACATACATACATACACACATACATACAAACACACTTGCATGCATACATACATGCACACACATACATACATACATACCTTCATGCATGCATGCATACATACATAGATACATGCATACCTACATGCATACATTCATACATACATACATACATATATACATACATACATACATACATATATACATACGTACATACATACTAACGTACATACGTACATACATGCATACATAGCCTACATACATGCATACATACATACGTACATACATACATACGTACAACGTCGTACATACATACATACATACATGCATACATAGTTACATACATACGTACATACGTACATACATACCTACATGCATACATTCATACATACATACACTTATTATATACAAACACATCGTAAAAACGCGGCCGAAAGATCGCGGTCGGTGTATCAGGATTTCTCCGATAACCCGATGAGCTAAGGTAAAATATGGTCTTGGAGATGATTTTTTCGTTTATTAATTATTCTGCACTTGGTCTGTTTATAAACTATGAGTATAGCGAAACGTGACTTTGAGATACAAGAATCATGATAATGACGAAGGTGTATGCAGTTCGCTAGACCGCTTATGTCACAGTTCGGGCTACTTGAATATGCTTACGTTCTCTCGCATTTGTTTACTCTGTGTTGATTAGGACAGATCCACGAGTAATTGCGAGAAATACGAACCTTTACCAGTGCCACTACCGAATTTGTTATAACTGAATTTATCGCAACGTCGGGCACATGGAATCTCAACAACGTCGGGCTGTAACTGACCGAGCAGGTATCAAAACTTCAAAAGGGGCGTCTTTGTTTGCTATTAACTTTCATTATCTGTGACACAGAATTTGGGGGAAGAAAATCCACTCAGCCTTTGAGGGATTCTCGTGAACTCGAGCTAACGGAAGACCATACCGCAGGATATAAATTTCAACCCCCAAACATGTCAAAAAAACTCGAGGAACTGTCGTGGACGAAAAAGAGACCAGCGTCTTGATCCCCAGGCTAACTGAACTGATAACCCCCGTCATGAAGGAGCTTCTCAAGGAGATGGTAGCGGAACTAAAAGCCTCAACGGTCCATCAATATCCCAGTAGTCGTTTGCTAAATATGTGCTTTTATAGATGATCTATAGAAAGTTTGCGGGTGCTCGATTGTGGGGCGCGGTGGTGTAGAGGTATGTTCAGTGCCTTGCAGCCGGAGGGTTGCGGGTTCGAATCTACCTCAAGCCGCCGCGTAGGGACCCTGGGCAAGTCCTTCACTCGCAATTGCTCATGCGCTTTGGCGTGAAACTCCGATTCAGTGTCCGCGCTGTAGTCGGGAGCGCCTCTGAGTAGAAATCTTGAAGGGGCGCTATATAAATATCTGAAATGAATGAATGAATGAATGAATGAATGATAGTGCTGTAGTTAGCGCACTGGACTGTTAATCGAGAGGGCGGGGTTCAAATCCCTTCAGGACAGAAAATTTGGTTCGAGATTTCTGTTCCACCAGCACCCCTAGCCAACTTAACTATAATGAGTACACTGACCGTACACTGTCGGTGGGAAGATGAGACGGTGAGGGAGAGGATTGGCCACCCGCCGTCATATGCGGAGGCTAAGAAAATGAAGTCGCTAATACTTCATACCCATAGCTGCCTCAGGGCTGGCTTAAGGGACTGCAAAAAATCTGCCACTGGAAACATGAAAGCCACTTAAAAGTTAAAAGAATGGGATAAATTAATTGCATACATAATGTTAATACATTTATTCAGTTCAGTTGCTCCCTCGCGCGGTTGTTTCTTTGAACCTTCAGTCCATCAATTCATCCACCTAACCCTGTCTTCCTTCCTCCTCCTCCTCCTTATCCTTCGACCCTCGGCTCAGAAATACTCACATATAAACGATAACAAAGTAGAACTATAGACAATAACAAGTCATAGTCATATAATAAAGCAGTCGGACATTAGATAATAATATGGATACATACACTATTTAGGGCTTATGATAAGTAGAAAATAATAAGTAACGAACAAAGAACGTCGAACACACACAAATACAGTACATAAGACAGAGCCATAGTGCAGACACAACCCTCATCACTCCTGTCACAGCCTATCCTCCTCTCTCACGTGGCAAAGCGCGTCCGTTTCCTACTCTGCTCAACCCTTCCCTCCGTCCGCTTTCTCTCTGCTTCCAATTTGTTCGAAATCATCTTCTATAGTTTAGCGGACCTTCGCTTCATCTCGTCCGTCGGTTCGCTGTGATGAGAGGCACGGCGCTTCTTCCTCGCCTGACTGGGGAGGCCTTTCTTTTGGTCGGCAACGGACGAAGCTGAATCGTTTTGAAGTTTAGGCATCTCCTGATCTTCCATCTTGTCATTTTCCGGTTGCTTGGCAACGCTGGACGGCCTCCTGACTTCGAGTTCAGGGTTTCCAGGCATGCCTTGGAGTCTGTCGTTGATTTCCTTGATCATTATCTCGATCAGTTCCTTGGAGAGAAGCTTGCATTCTTCCGGCGACGCGCTGCAATTCGGCACGTCCTCCTCTCTGACGCTGTCCCTGAACTCGTTATCGAGCTTCTCGTTTTTCTGTCCAGCCTCTCGCTTCACCAGATTGCTCTCCTCGACCTAGTAGAAGTCATCCTCCTCCTGAACGTCGTCACTCGGTGGTGGGTCCTCATAAGTCAGTCGACGCTTGTCGAAGTTCCTGGCGTCGTCTGCTTCAGCTAAGTCGTCACTGGTGGCGTAATTATGACGTCTGACGTTGGAATTGGCGTCGTCTAAACCCCGCGCTCGGTTCTGTAGAACGTCTTCAAGGTCATCGCTATCGTTGTCAACGCTGCGACCTGTTTCATCGGCGCTGTTTATCCCGTTGAAACCTCGCTGTTTCCTCTTCTCGTTTTCGTAGGCATTTCTCGATAGTTCTTCCACCTGTTTGTGTGAAGTGGAGACGTGACGTTTTGCCGCTCTGTCTTTGGCCGATGCTTGGCCTCCATTCGTGTCCCTCTTGTCGATTCTGCCGGTAACACTGTCGACGAAGTACTTGACGATCTGTCGTTTGCTTCTGTCGCTTCGTCTGGACGCTTCTTCTAGATAACTGGCAACGCTTTCGTTTTTCAAGATCGCTTCAACGATACGTCGGAGCAACGTCGTCTTCGCGTTCTCGGTTGAACCGTTTCCGAAGTCCCACCAATTCTTTGATCTGCTGGGAAGGGGTGCCTGCTCTGTGTTCCGCTGTCTAGCGTGCTCTTTGTATTCTACCGTGAGCAATTTCGGTACCTCAATATCCGGTACATCGTTGACCGAGCTAATGACGTCGTGATGACGACTGTTTTGACCGGGATGCTGCGAATCAGTTTCGGCGCTTCGATTTGATCTTCGCTTTGATCTTCCCTTTGATCTTCGCTTTGATCTTCGCTTTGATCTTCGCTTTGATCTTCGCTTTGATCTTCGCTTTTATCTTCGCTTTGATCTTCGCTTTGATCTTGGAAGGAAGAGGTTTAAGGCGTCTCTATTCTGACCATCCCTCGCCTCTCTGAAAAACACGTCCTCGGCTTCCCCGTTGTCGTCGTCATCGACCAAAAGAGGTCGAAATGCGTTTCTTTATCTTCAGTGTCTTCTTCGTCGAAAGTATCTCTGACGACGTCATCAGCCAACGACGACTCTCATCGTGTGAGCGGACGTCGGTTTCTTCGATCGGTCGACATCTTCTCAAGCAGCGACGCATCAGAAGGCGGAAAGAACTAAAGTAAAGTAAGACAAACACACTTGCATATATACATACATACATACACACACAAAACGTTCGGCGCCAAAACGTCCGGCGCCAAAACGGCGGCGCCAAAACGTCCTGCTTCGCGATATAATATAGTACATCTTCAAACAATCATATGCTATGGTGTTAATGATTCAACCCATATGGAGTACTACTTTTCGAAAGAAGTCCTTAAAGGGAGAGTAAACCCAAAACATACTCGCGCCTCTGAGTAGTTCCCTTGAAGAGGCGCTATACAAATTCAAGTAATGAATGAATGAATGAATGAATGATAAGCACAACAATGCATGTACAAAAACCACAAGTAAGGTATTAGCCTCTGAGCAGACCTCTTGAAGAGGCGCTATACAAATTCTCGTAATGAATGAATGAATGAAAATGAGGCAATGTAAAATCAGATGACGTTAGGTACGGTGGCACAGTAACCGTTTGGTTAGAGTGCTCGGCCTGTAACACATAGAGTAGGGGTTCGAGCCTCCACTCAGGCGGTAACTGTGTAGGGACCTTGAGCAAGTCCTTCACTCACAGTTGCTCAGCACCATCGACGCTCTGTCGTAAGGTCATGAGCACTTCTGAACTTTGCAAGGAGAGCATTATCAAATACAGTTGCACTGTATTATGCAAGGTAAGCTAAGTTAAGCTAGAGTGAGGTCAAGTGAGGTAAAACAAAGTAATGGTATTGGTAATGGTAATTGAAAGATTTATATAGCGTCACTTCAAGACAGACTCATCAGAGGCGCTACCGACCTAACCCAATGAAATCATGATCGAACAAAATAGTCTTCAAGCGCTTACGCGGAAAACAGGCAGAGATAGGCTGAGAAGGTAACATAGGTTACAGAAAGTTAAGTTGATTCAGGTAGAGTAAAATCATTCAAGGTAGGCGAAGGTTAAGCGCTTCTTACCTCTCTCCTCTGGGCCGATAACAGTTTCTCAGCAGGTGACTCAGTGTTAGAGGACAGTTCTTTTCGATAGGCGACGACTTGTTTGAGTAGACGGCCGAAATGTTAACAAGATGGTAGGTTCTTGTTTTCATTAGGCGTTTATTTTTATTAACGGACGGCAACTTCTTTGAGTAGGCGACCGAAATCTTTACCAGGTGGTTTGGTCTTTCTTCGATAAGGCGATGATTTTCATTACCAGATGGTAACCTTTTTGACAATGCGACTGAATTGTTTACAAGATGAAAGGTTCTTTCTTCGAGTTGGCGATTTTTTTTATTAACAGATGACATTCTGTTTGAGTAAAGACCGAAATGTTTAGAAGAGAGCAGGCTCTTTGTTTCATTTAGCAATTCTTTCTATTCACAGACGGCAGCCTCTTTGAGGAGGGGGCCGAAATTTATACAAGATGGCAGGCTCTTGCTTTTATTATGCGATTTTTTTATTAACAGATGGGAATCTGTTTCAGTAGGCGACCAAGATCTTTACCAGATGGCAGGTTCTTGCTTTCATTAGTCGACTTTTTTATTAACAGATGGCAACCTGTTTGCTAAGGCAACCAAACTGTTTATCAGGTGGTAGGTTCTTGCTTTCATTAGGCAATTCTTTAATCAGCAGACTGCAACCTGTGTAGGCTCAATCCTTGATTAGGCGACATTAGTAGTTTTTACAGCGACCGCGTTTTGATTACCAGACGGCAATCCTGCGTTGCTAACATAGTCTGAAATTGAGTTCAACAGATTGAGGGAATCAAAAGTAAGGTCAGAAAAGCATCGTTATCAGTTATTAGTTATTAGTTCTAATGTTAAATAGTCATGTCTCATTTTCAGACTTGCGTAGGCCACTGAAAGGTTCGTAGGCCCTATAGGCACTGTGCCTAAGGAAAATGCTGTAAATAAACGAATATATAATATTGTATGATAGGATAAGGTAAGATGCAGTCAAATGACTGGTCCCTCTCTATGGAATAGACTTTCTCCTTCTCTACGCTTTACAATACTCTCTGGTAGCATCTCTTCCTCTTTCTCTCACCTTAAAACCTTCCTTTTTCTCGGAGTACCTCGCACTGGGAGCGCTTCTGAAAGGCTTATGCTATGAGAAGCGCTTTATAAATTATCAAATACAATACAATACAATACAATACAAAATGAAGCAATATAAAGTAAGACTCCGGTTTTACTTTTACTAGGTAAGGTAAGCTAAGAAAAGCTACAGTCAGGTAAGGTAAGGGAAGTCATTCATTCTGATAATTTATATAGCGCCTCTTCAAGAACCCTACTCAGATGCGCTCAATAAGGTATAAGGTAAAGCTAGGTAAGGCGATGTAGGGTAAAGTTTTGCCAGGTAAGTCAAGGTAAGGAAGTCATTAAGATTTCTTACCTGTCCTTTCTCACCGATGACAACTCTTTTCAGCAATCGACTCAGCGTCTCATAAGTTGATATCGTAGGTGAGAAGGCGATATTTCCCTTTTCAAAGGTCGACATTGGATGTGCGAGTAGGTGACTGTTTCACACACAGAGGTTTCTTCGATCGGGCGACATAACCTCACTCAGCGACCCTCAGAAGGCGGATTGAACTAAAGTAAAGTAAGACAAGCATTGCTGTAAAACAATTTTAAACTACATGGAAGATTCGAAGGAAAACGGAACCAAGGCAGACCAAGACCATGTTGGAGAGAGACGATATAAATGAAGACATAACATCACTTGCACTGACATTAGCAGAGCAATGGACTTGACAAATGACCAAGGACAATGAAATCTATCATTTATTCGTACCCATTGCCGCCAAATGGCTGGCGTCCGGAACTGATGATGATGACGATGATGATGATGACGATGATGAAAATGACACAAGAATAGAGACAAGTTAAAGCACGGTGATGCAGGTTAAGTTAGCGTGACATAAGGTTAGAGTAAGTTAGCTAAGGCACCATACCTCAAAGGTAATTTGCATTACCTTTCTTGAATAGGAAAAGGTCAGGTAGGGTCAAATAAGGTAATATAAAGTATTATTAGGTAAGGTAAGCTCAAATGAAGACAGGTAATGTAATGTAAGGATAAAGTAGTGCTTCAAGGTGACATGGGTGGAAGCAATTTAATGTACTTAAGGCATTGTAATGCAGGTTAAAAAGCAGGTATATTAAAACAAAGAAAGGTAAGTCAACGTAACATAGGGTATAATTATTAAATGCTTTCTTACCACTCGTCTGTCGTCCCATGTCAGCTCGTGGTAGCAGGTTTTACATCTCGTTTCATAGACGACATGGTCAGTTTTCAGGTTGAGTCCCTTCTGACGAGTGGCAGGCGTTAGATCCATTCTTCAGCAGTTTTCTGGCACGAAATGTTCGACTCTGGGGGTTGTCTTAGTGGAAGACCTTTTCGATTGTCTGTGGGCAGGTTTTTCAGCACACAAATTGGTCGATTGTCTTTCAGCAGTTGTCTGAGCAAAAGACCTGTTCTGGTCGATAACAGGTATGTTTCAGCAGATCACAGTTAACTTGAGCAGGTATTGCATACGAAACAGAATCATCATCTTCCACGGAGTCAATTTTTTTGAAGTTCATTTCGATGTGTCTTAGAGATCTTTTCAGCTTCCTGTTAATTTTAGTTTCAACGTCTGTTTGAGATCACCAGCATCTGGTTAATTCCTTTTCATAGCAGTTGACTGTGACATGGCACTAAACGCTTTGTTTTTAGTTGACCTGACTGAATCCTCTGGCGATTGATGCGGCTGTAACGCTGTATGACCTCCACCCTGGCGGTTCTGACGGCTGTGGGGCTGTGTGACCTCCACCCTGGCGGTTCTGACGGCTGTGGGGCTGTGTGACCTCCACCCTGGCGGTTCTGACGGCTGTGGGGCTGTGTGACCTCCACCCTGGCGGTTCTGACGGCTGTGGGGCTGTGTGACCTCCACCCTGGCGGTTCTGACGGCTGTAACGATGTGTGACCTCCACCCTGGCGGTTCTGACGGCTGTGGGGCTGTGTGACCTCCACCCTGGCGGTTCTGACGGCTGTGGGGCTGTGTGACCTCCACCCTGGCGGTTCTGACGGCTGTGGGGCTGTGTGACCTCCACCCTGGCGGTTCTGACGGCTGTGGGGCTTGTGTGACCTCCACCCTGGCGGTTCTGACGGCTGTAACGATGTGTGACCTCCACCCTGGCGGTTCTGACGGCTGTGGGGCTGTGTGACCTCCACCCTGGCGGTTCTGACGGCTGTAACGATGTGTGACCTCCACCCTGGCGGTTCTGACGGCTGTAACGCTGTGTGACCTCCACTCTGGCGGTTCTGACGGCTGTAACGATGTGTGACCTCCACCCTGGCGGTTCTGACGGCTGTGGGGCTGTGTGACCTCCACCCTGGCGGTTCTGACGGCTGTAACGATGTGTGACCTCCACCCTGGCGGTTCTGACGGCTGTAACGATGTGTGACCTCCACCCTGGCGGTTCTGACGGCTGTGGGGCTGTGTGACCTCCACCCTGGCGGTTCTGACGGCTGTAACGATGTGTGACCTCCACTCTGGCGGTTCTGACGGCTGTAACGATGTGTGACCTCCACTCTAGCGGTTCTGGACGCTGTAACGCTGTGTGACCTCCACCCTGGCGGTTCCTGCGGCTGTAACGCTGTGTGACCTCCACCCTGGCGGTTATGACGGCTGTGGGGCTGTGTGACCTCCACCCTGGCAGTTCTGACGGCTGTGGGGTTGTGTGACCTCCACCCTGGCGGTTCTGACGGCTGTGGGGTTGTGTAACCTCCACCCTGGCGGTTCTGACGGCTGTAACAATGTGTGACCTCCACTCTAGCGGTTCTGGACGCTGTAACGCTGTGTGACCTCCACTCTGGCGGTTCTGGCGGCTGTAACGCTGTGTGACCTCCACTCTAGCGGTTCTGACGGCTGTGGGGCTGTGTGACCTCCACCCTGGCGGTTCTGACGGCTGTGGGGCTGTGTGACCTCCACTCTGGCGGTTCTGGATGCTGCAGAATTAACCGACTGAGTCGGTTTGAGGAAAAGTTTTGTTTCGTGTGATGCGGCTGGAGCATTCACCGACTGAGGAAAAGTGTGTTGTTTGTTGATGTTCTTCTTTCTTGGTTTCGTTGCAATGAATATAAACTGAAAATAACGACCTAATTAATGAAGTGTAATCCACAAATCGCCACTGTCTTTCGCAACTGTCTTTCGCAACTGTCTTTCGCAACTGTCTTTCGCAACTGTCTTTCGCAACTGTCTTTCGCAACTGTCTTTCGCAACTGTCTTTCGCAACTGTCTTTCGCAACTGTCTTTCGCAACTGTCTTTCGCAACTGTCTTTCGCAACTGTCTTTCGCAACTGTCTTTCGCAACTGTCTTTCGCCACTGTCTAATCGCAACTGTTTTCGCAACTGTTTTACGCAACTGTTTCTCCTGTAACTAACAGGGCATGGCCAGGCCACGCGTTCGACCACTTATGGAGGGTCGACCTCCTACGCAAACTCTCCTGCACCTCTTTCCTAATCAGACGGAGTTACTCGACGGTTCCTCCTCCTCAGCCATTTTGGAAGTGGAAGGCAGCCGAACAAGAAGAAGCAGCGCTTTCCCTTGTCCTCGTCCTTGATCTGATGGCTTTCCTCTGACGCTCGCTTCTCC